>MU204331.1:54335-77100 GCA_017309775.1 Paedocypris sp. Pulau Singkep | reverse complement strand
ACGCCGCATCACCGCTGTAGGAGACGAGGCCGCATCACCGCCGTAGGGGACGAGGCCGCACCACCGCCATATGAGACGAGGCCGCATCGCTTGGAGGAGTGTCATTTCACCAGGACGGTGTCAACGTTGTTCGAACATTCAGCGTCTTTGCGTTGGTCTCGGACCAAGAAAAGCGCTATACAAATAACCTGAACTTGAAATTGAACTTGAACTCACTCCAATCTGGGTGGGAAAAGTTCCTTAAATACATCAGCCCAACAGCTCAATAGTTCAGATGAGAAGCCTGGAGACAGAACCCTGAGTCAAGGAGAGAGAGAGAGAACACCCTGGAAACATCTTCCACAGACTCACGAGGAGCTTGCTCAGATAACTTGGTTGTTAAGAAGTTGAAAGACTTTAGCAGCGTATCAACCAACAAAGGTATAAACTCATGATTTTCCTTTTGATTTTTGTCTTTTGTTCTGTGTGGGTGTGTAGAGTTTTCTTGTGACCTTCACTTTACTGAACTTGTGTGCACATCTCACAAATGTGTAAAAATTGCGTAGGGCACTCTACACAAATGAAAAACTGTTCACACTGGAAATAATAATTTTACCTGTCGCCTTCATCAGAACAAAGACAAGAGGTCTGCCAGAGGCCACAGAGTTGTACTGTACACAGAAGATCACGTTACAGGAAGAGGCAACAAGAAGAGTCACACCAGTGAGAAACATGTCACCTGCAAGAAGTTTTTCAAGACCATCACATCTGGATGTTCACAGGAGGATTCACTCCAGTGAGAAACCCTTCACTTGCACTGAGTGTGGGAAATGTTTCTCACGGAGATCACATCTGGATCTTCACATGAGGATGCACACTGGTGAGAAACCCTTCACCTTGCCTTCAGTGAGGGAATGGTTTCTCACAGAGATCAAGTCTGGACGATCACAGGAGGATTCACACTGGTGAGAAACCCTTCACCTGCACTGAGTGTGGGAAATGTTTCTCACAGAGATCAAATTTGAATGTTCACATGAGGATTCACACTGGTGAGGAAACCCTTCACCTTTGAGTGTGGGAATTGTTTCTCACAGAGATCACATCTGGACGTTCTGTAACGTTCGGAACCTGTACTGCGTGCCTTTAGACATCAAGGCCGCAGTGACGTATTGACGTTGACGGGGTGACGTCAGGACCAAGAACGAGAGGAGACGAGCATGTAGCTCTGACGCCGTTTGGTCCCATCTTTATTTTACTTTTACTTTATTTTCATATTTTGTAACCCTCTCCACCGGGTGCGCGGACGGAAACACGGCCCATTAAAGATTCTTGGTGAGCTTCCCATCCTTCGCCTGTTATTTTGCGGGACACCCGTGGCCGACGCGTTACAGTTCACATGAGGATTCAGAGACAATCCTCTAATGCGTCACTGAGAGACCGAGCGAGATAACTGAGTGTCTCATATGTGCTTGCTCACTGGTCATAGTCATAGCCATCATCTTTACCCCAACAAACAAAGGAAAAATGGAAATTTTCACAAATGCGCTTTGAGAGAGTTGAGACTGGAAAAATCTCAACTCTCTCACCCCACAATGTGAATGTCTAAGGAGATATATTCTATGAGCATTTACATCTCTTTGTGAAATTGCATGTGTTCTTTCGACTGTAGAAGAGGTGATAAAATTGTGATATAAAATAATAATAATAATAGTAATGAGTATTTGTAAGGCGCTTTTCACAGTTTTAACTGTCTCAAAGCGCACAAATGCAATAATACTTAATTTTTTTTCGATTTTGTTTTTCCTGGTTTAGGTTTTATTTTAAGTATAGATGCCTCACATTGTGCCTGGCAAGAAACAATAGCCTTCGATGTCGATGAGGTGATGTGGCCCGATGCAGTTCAGCGACATGATACCGCACAGTGATTGTGGTGTGTGTGTGTGTGTGTGTGAATAACATAAATAAAAGGACTTCCCACCCTGATCATGTACTGTTGTACGCATAAATTCTGTATTTGCATTGAGTTGTTACAGTAGTGTACATGCAGTATTTTCTATAGATATATACTCCTCATGTCAAACTCAATAATCGAAATGCCTAATTCTCTGCAGAAATCTAAAATTTCTAACTTTCCATTACTGTAAAATTTCTACGAATATGCATTAGCGGATATGAATCAAAGACACTTCTCACCAACTGAGAATTGTGTTTTCAGTTGTTTTGCTATAGTGTGCAATGATGTGTATTGTGTTTACATTTTTGAAAGCTTCGAGCTGCTCTTTTGATGTGAGGGTTTGAGTTTTGAAGTGAGAAGGTGTAGTTGTGTTTATGTAGCTTTGGAAAAATGTGTTGTGTTTAGACATTGGGTAACATGCAGGGAACCTTTGTGAGATGTGTTTTAGCATTTGAGAAAAAACTGTAATAAACACGAAACACAACATGGTGTCAGAAGAAACTTAAATGGATTATTAGTGAAAACAAAGTGACGGGTGAACACTTGGGTGAAGTATGGCCGAGATATGGCCATTCGTCATGCAGACGACATAGTAGTGTATGGAGCAGACATACACCAACACAATGAGAGACTGCACCAGGTGTTAAAAAAGAAGGCCTGACTAAATAACATTAAGTGTCCATTTTCAAAAGACTGTATTTTGTTCTTGAGATACTCACAGGCAAATGGGGAGGCGGAGCGAGCAGGGGTGACCATAACAGGACAGTGGAAAGGAGGTGGAGATAAAAAGAAAGCCTTGTTGACATATAGGGCCACACCCCTAGATTGTGGTTATTCACCTTCTCAGCTCCTGATGGGGAGACAGACACGTTCCAATGTTCCACAGATCTGGTCAATATTACGTCCTCAATGGCCAAACATCAGACAGTTCCAGGAGTTGGAAGAACGTTCAAAAGAGAACCAGCAACATCATTGCAATCGACGTCACAGAGTCCGTCCTTTACCTCGTCTTCAACAGGGTCAAAAGGTTTGGCTCCCAATAAGCAAGGGACTGTTGTACATCAAGCACTTCCAAGGTCATACGTCATACACACAGATGAAGAACAATTGAGAAGAAACCGTACACATATTCGTTCCCGTCCACAATTGAATCCACTTCAGTTTTCAGTGCTTGGACTTTTGGAGACATCTTCATGCCATCTAGTTCCATCAGGACTGTCTGGATCACTTCAAATGTGCACTCAGGTTCCTTGGGGTAATTCAGGTTATGTGCATGCACAATAATAATAATATAATAATAATATAAGTTATATAAATATAAATAATATAAGTATTTGTAGATTATCACTATGACTATGACAAGACAAAGACCAGCGAGCAAGCACATATGCGACAGTGGTCAGGTAAAAAAACCTCTTTAACGAGGAAAAACCCTGGGGAAAACCCACTGGCGCCAGTCTCCTCTGGCATTCTAACACTACACAATCAGTGCGTTGGTTGTTCCGCGTCATTTTTAATGTAGATTCCGGAAAGATGTTTCCCTCCCCAGTGGGGAAAGAGGCGGCACGGCAACAGCGTCATCAGGTCCACAGAGTTACACAGGCATTCTCACCCGGACAAAATCTCCCATCAGAGTATTTTTGTTTAGGATCAGTTCATCTCGTCTAGTTGTAATCATACTCTTTCTCTCAGTCTCTTTGTAGGAGGAATAACGTAGGGCTTAGAATCCACAGTTAGATTTGTTCTAATTTTCCTGCCAACTGATCAACGACCAACCATCATTAATGTCTGAGCAGAAAACCAAGGCCTGTGCCCGATGCTGTACGTGTGCAGTGCTTAATAGGCCATTTTAAAAGGAAATAGATGCAAAAAGAGGAAAACAAAGAGAAAAAGTTACAAACAGGACCCACATCCGCAACCTTGGCACTCTACCCGTCTTCAAGACTCACTGTTTTAACCTGGCCTTTGGACTGTAACTTTCACCTTAGACTTTTTTTTCCCCCTGTAACTTGGAAATGTCTAACAACTTAAATGTTTGTGTCTCTATTTATTTTGTTTCAGCGTCCTTGGGTGTCCTGAAAGGCGCTTAAAAAATACCATTTATTATTATTATTTATTGGAGTGTGTATCGCTGCCGGACTATCTGAATTTCTCCCTTGGGAGATGAATAAAGTTTTACTACTACTATAATCAATCATGACTGTCACTGAGGGCAAATGTTCCTTTTCATGTAGAGTAGTTTGGACATCTCGACAGAGCCCGCTGATGTTCTATCTGCTTCTGGACAACGGTTCCAGGCAGACCGAGGTCCACTTCGTCTACGGATCCCTGACATACCCAGCGGTGAATGTCCCTTAAGGGCAGATCGGTACCCCGGGTTGAAAGTGAAAAGTTTCAGTTACTTTTCCTCAGTGAAAAGTAAAAGAGCGGAGAGTGAGAGAAACCCGTCCGTTTGGCGAGTCAAAGACGAAGCGGTAAAAGCATCTGGCACAGAAGCTACCTGGTACCTCATGGGCTCAACACTCAACACATTTTACTTGATGTAAAACTTTAAGCTCACATGTTTTAGCGTCTTTGCGTTGGTCTCGGACTAAGAAAAGCGCTATACAAATGAACTTGAACTTGAACATGTTTCTTGAGAATGACCCATCTTTGGGTGGAGGCTGAAAATTTAGACTTTGTTGCAGTACAGCAAAGTAGCTCATAGCATCAACAAATGCCTTAGCAGCATCACACACTACTAATTCAATGTGTGTGCGCCACATGGCACAAAGAGAGCTCAGGGATTTTTTTTTAAGAGCCTGGCTGGAACTTCCTTGTGTTTGCCTCTCATATTTGCCCCGTTGTCATGATTGTCCTCTACAGTTGTTAAAAGAGATTCCCAACTCCAAGTCTTGTCAGGATTAGATTTCCCAGTAGCTCAGTCTGTAGAGCACTAGAGTTTAAAAAACACTGGATCATGGGTTCGATTCCCAAGGAAAGCAGGAATTTGTTGAATTGTAACAATTGTAATGAAATGTAAGTCGCTTTGGATAAAAGCGTCTGCTAAATGACCGTAAAGGATCATGGATGCAAAGTGCTGCCCTGTGGACTCCTCTGCTTATTTTCAGTGACACCACCCTGAGGACCAATGACAGCTGTTAAATGTGGCTTAAATCTGTTAAGCAGTCTAAAAAATTGAGAAAAAACTTTGCTTGCTTTATTTCATCAGTTTTTAAAGCATGATGCCCAAGGTAGCTAGTGTGACCAGCTTCTCCTCCCACACAATTACGGTGATCTCTTAGAGTGGGATCAAACCTGGCCAAAAATTGAACCTCTTTGAGAGCGTTCCATTTGATGGTGTGAAAAGCTTTTCCTGTGTGTCCCTGTAGAGCCACATTTCGAACTGCCAGTGACCGTACAACAGCAGTGAGACGTGTCAGCACTGCTCTCCATCTCCATCTCAGCCTCCAATAGCTCTTGCTCCTGCTTATCGATAGTTTCCCCACCTCTTACCCTCACTGCCAGTTCCTTCCAGGCTTTCGTGCAATTGAGTTGTTCTGAACTATTTTCACGAGTGCTTGCATGTTTCCAACTTGACATTCCTTCAATTGTTAAATGAATGTATCTCATGGAAGATAACTTGCAGAATCAAAAGAGGCTGTTCTTTAGAATATCAGCCAACTTCTCACCACTTACTAAAGTTTTCTTGAAATATTTGTGGTGACAACTTTGTCCATCAGTGTCATTCCTTTGAAAAACAAAGTCAGGCGGCAAACTACTTGGTACTCTGTCAACTGACCCAGCTAACTGGCCGACAGGATTCGGGCAGAGTTGGTTCACAAAGGCTCATCCTCAGCTGTGGGGCTGGGAGTCTAGCAGAACCAGGCACTTCTATCAGACAACATATTGGCACAAAGAACATCGCAGTGAAACATAACACAGACAGTAATGTTAAATTGTCATAAATTTTGAAACTGAATGATAAACCGAGAGATTCAGAACCTCACCTGAAGGCTTATGGGTTGGCTGGCCCACCCCCAGGATGGCAAGTTTGTCAAAGCATATTTTTTTAAAAACTCCCAGATAAAAACATTCACCCTCAAGGCTAAAAAAGACTGGTTTATTCCAATCAAGTTTATAAAAAACAGCCTTCTCTGGTACAACCCCATCCAAATGTGTACAACCTCTCTTCGGACTTGCTCCCATTTGGACCCTCACACAAAATAGAATATCGCCCGGTCCAAACCTATGAGAAACTATGAGGGGCCAAAACCAGAACCGATGGGTAAAATTGAAATGATACATTTGCTGGGCCTGCATCTGGAATCTTCTGTGCTTTCAATAATCTCTCAACAAGCAGCCTCTTGAGCCAACTGTCTGTTCAACCCCATGTAGCTCTGTCAGCACCATCATGTTGTCCTTCAAACATTCATTAAACTGATCATCACCTTTGCATTGCATTTCTTTTTTGTGCTTTGGCTCCAGGAATCGTCAATCTCTCTCCGGTGCTGCCGTCATTTGCACTGTTCTGCGTTTGGATCAGACACTGCTGCATCAGCAACAGTGACTTCTATATCCGAGAATGTTGCTTGACTTTCCCACCGTTTTTTTTTTTTACATACATAATTTCTTTGTGTTACTCAAATGCATTGTTATGAAAAACAACTCATATTTTTAAAACATTTGAATGCATATTGCGTTATTAACAGTCTTTTGGGGAACGTAAAAACATGAAAATGAGCAAAAGGTTTATTAAGCTGCTTCTGGTTAACGTAACATAGTCAAACTTTTGTCATAAGAACTTGTGGACAGCAATGACAAGTGCAAAAAAAATAAACTCAACAACTTTATCAGTGTCAAATGCAGAGTCCTGGTCCACTGCTAAAATCAGTAGCATCGCTGAAAGCGTAGGATGGAGCACACGACGATGCATGTCCACAGGTCTAGACAACATCTACCGGATAAACATCCGGCTATGTCCCAAGTATTTTATCTAGTTCATCGAACCATGGAAGCTTTTCTTTCTCATTTCCCGAGCAAGGGAAATTTTTGCTCCAACCAGTCCATGCATTGTCTTAGTAATGCAGTACTTCCAAGCACTGTGGGCTTCATTGTTTAACTGTGGTAAAAGAAAGCATTTTCTTTTAGTTTAGTTTCAACCCTAATCCTTTCCCTCTCCCTTCCCCTTTTCGTTCCTTACCCACCCAGTCCAGTTCTTACCCTAACTCTTTTTCTCTTCTCTTCCTTCCCACTAAAGGGCTTTAAATCATTTCTTGCAGGGAAGTACTGCAAAGAGCGTTTCATGGAAGGCCTGGTGGGGGAGGCTAGGCTGCAAAGGACAAATGCAGGGATGCTGCGAGTAGCAGAGTATTACTACAAAGACCTCTTTATTGAGAAAGGAGCTGTGCGTGGTAATTTTGACACAAACCTGGGAGCGATGGAGGTAAGGTTAGTGGAAGAGGAGAGTGATCGACTGGACAAGCAGATCAAGCTGGATGAGGTCGGGGCGGCAATCTGGGATCTGAAAAAAGGGAAAATCCCCAGGAATTGAGGGATTGCCAGCTGAGTATTATAGGATGGATTTTCCATGGATTGGAAGTTGATGGACCGTTAACTATCGTTGATGGACAGTTTATATCTGCAGTGGCAAGTGCCCGTTAACTAGATTTTTGCTGACCGGGCCGTTGTAAAGCAGTCCTACCCAAGCTATAAACCTTTGTGAAAAGTTGAAAACCCCTTTTTTTCCGTGATCCTCCTCCCAGGATAGCACATGCTTGATCCGGGTGGAGCAGTCCACCTAAAACCGTCGACATACAATTCGATTAAAGTTTACAATCCACGTTTAAAAGGGTAATTGGTCTCCAGTTTTGTAAGTTGGTCCGGTCTCCTTTTTTGTGTAAAAGTGAAACTGTCCCTACTCTAAAACTGTTGGGTAGTTTGTCAAAATGGTCAAATTCTTTAAAAACGGTCAATAATTTGTGTGCTAGAATATCCCAGAATGTCTGATAAAACTTGACGGGAAGTCCATCCATGCCTGGGGACTTGCCTCTCTTTAAACCTTTTAATGCTTTTTGGAGTTCTAAGATGGTAAAATCTTGGGATAAAAGCAAGTTGTCTTCAGACACAGACTGTTCTTAAAAAATGTAAAACCACTTAAAGGGAGCTGGCATGCACTTCTTTCTCGCCATACAGGTTTGCATAAAACCCTTCCACCCCCTTTAAAATAACCCGGTCTATTTTGAGTTCCCTCCAATCGACACTCAAATTGGTTATTCCCCCACCCTTTGTCATAATTTGTCTTTCCTTTCTCCTTAAAAAAAAGACATGATGGAAATGGCAAAAGAAAAAAGTAAGGGGGTGATTTTATTTCAAAGATGGCATTGTGTACATAGTTAAAAACCACACCTTCATGTAAAAAAACTAAAATATCTCTGCAGTCGTTTTTGCAGCCCCATCATGCGCCTACCCTCTTTCTTTTTTTTCCTTAATCCCTGCCTGTTTTTGTCAAAAAGGTCTTTGTCCCCTCTTTTGCCATCTCCCACCACTGTGCACGTGAGGGGGGAAAAAGGTCCTGGAGCGTCTTCCATTGGCTGAACCGCTCCCTATACTCCTTCACCACTGCTTGATCCTGCAACAGTGAGCAGTTCAGCCTCCAGACGCCCCTCCCTACAGTCACGTCAGTCGTGAAGGAGAGTGAGCAGGACAGCATAGCGTGATCTGAAAAGAACATACCATCGGTCACTGTAGCATCGGTCGGTGGGCAGTCCCGGGTAACCATTTAGTCAATGCGAGAGGCTCTGGTGCCGTCACCACTGACCCAGGTGAAGCCAACCGACAATCAAAATCGCTTCCTGACATTAGCCTATCTTTTTTTTTGATCAAACACAGTTAAAAATCCCCGCTAAAATGAGGGGAGCCCTACCTAGCAAGTGGGGCTGCAGGTCTTCTAAAAGGTCGTACCGCTCATTTTTGTCATTAAAACCATAAATATTAAGCACCTTAAAACCCTTGCCCAAGTAGGTCAAGTTGGCTGAGAGAGCCTGCCCGTCTCGACTGTGCTCCCCTTCACCAGAACGTGTGGGTTTTTTTTTATTAAAATGGCCACCCCATAATGTTTATTAAAAATGTAATACCAAATGGAGGGTCCTGAGGTCCATAGTTTTTCCCAGCGTTCATAGTTTTTTTTAAAAGAGTAATCCACACTCCTGTAATAAAATCACGTCAAACTTAAAAGATAATAGATGGGTTAAGATGCTCTGTGCTCTGAGAGGGGACTTCACACTTCTGACATTGATAGTAGAGAAAGTGAGTTCCATGAGCAGTGCTTAAAACTGGTTGCTGATCAGGAGCGGATGTGTATATCACTCCAGGTGCCTCAGACACACTCTTGATGCTCCTTCGATGACGACGCTCTGAGCTCTACTTGCAGAAACGACACCTCATTTTGGGTTCCAAAGGGCCATACGGGCTCTAGGTCTTCCGATATGGAACTAGCTGGGCGTCCTATGGCCCTTTTCTTCTCCTCCACGGTAGGCAGAGGAGAGCCTGTGGGCCTTTTCTACACCTGAGCGTGACACAAGAATGTCGCTCCCGCTGGGCACACTGACCTCCGCAACTGTCTCCACAGAGGACTCGGGCTCCTCCTGCTCTTTTCTGGCCACCTCCTTCTCCGCCTCCACCACCGGTTCCACAGACAACCGCCCCACCTTCCACAACCTGCTACATTGGTTACCCGTAAAATATAGAATTATATTCAAAATTGTCCTAACAACTTATAAAGCATTAAACAGTCTAGCTCCTCTGTATCTCAGTGAGCTCATCATGTGTTACGAGCCAAAGAGACTTCTGCGCTCTCAAAACTCAGGGCAGCTCGTAATACCAAAAATCTCTAAAACCTTCACAGGGGGAAGATTGTTCGCTTTTCTAGCAACAAAATATTGGAACACTCTGCCTAGCACAATTCGTGAATCAGAATCAGTTAGTCAGTTTATATCTAGATTAAAAACCCATCTCTTCAATGAGGCATATTCAAAACTGTAATGGCAAAATATTCAATTACTAACATTAACGAAAAGGAAGGCTGCACTAGGTAGTAGCCCGAAACCGAACCTCACCTGCACCGTAGCATCACTGCTATTTTTTTCTCTTAGAGCCCTTCATAGTGTTCTTGCTTGCTTCACTCCCCTGCTGAGGTCCTGCGTGACCCACACCCCTGCCGGAGGAGACGAGGCCGCATCACCGCCGGAGGATATGATGCCACATACCACATCCCTACCGGAGGAACGCATCCCTGTCGGACCGGTGGAGACGACGCTGGTCTGACTGCTGAGGAGTGTCGTTACCATCACCGCAGAGATTGCACTTTCTGCCATTGGTGCACTCCTCAAACAAGTGCCCAATTTCTTTGCACTTTCCGCACACGACAGTCTGGCACGCCTTGGCAAGATGTCCATGTTGGCCACATTTGCGGGACAATTTGGGCATCCCCTAGTAGTGTGTGTGGCCCTTGTTCTCTCCCAGCACTATCATAGACGGTATCGGAGTGAGACCATGGAACGCGCTTGGGTCTGCCCGTTGTTTCACGGGCACTCTCCAAGCACAGTTCCAGATCCCGTTCTCGTCAAATACCTTGACAGGCTGGCTCCGAACGGGGCAAAATCTCGCCAACCACACAGCAATGTCTCCCCCTGTCACGGTCTCATTAAACATTCTGACAATCACCACTTTTTGTGAATTATCAGTTAGTTTCTCTACCGTGAACAGGGAGAAGACGGCTTTTAAAAATTCAAACCGAGTCCAGAAATAAGTGAGCAAAGAAAGCGTTTTAAAACTTACATCAAATCCCATGTTTTGGAGCATAGTCAGGAGACAGTGAAGGTCGTCGGCTTTAAATCCCAGCACCTTTTGGATGAGACCCCTGGAAAAATCCAGCCTAGACATCCATGCTAGGGACCCATCCTCCTCCTATTTAAAAAGAAAACGCACACTGTGGTGCCTCCTCATGCCGGCACGAGCAGCCGACATGGCTGAGACACCAACAGCCTTAAAGTAAGACCAATAAAACAGGTATGGATAAATAAACTAAAACAGCAATAAATAAGTTTAAAAAAAAAGTAAATGCAAAAAAGCAAAGTATTTCTCTCGTGGGAAGTAGTGCAAGCTACTGATGAGCTTGCACCTGGACTCCAACAGAGGTGATCGCTAGCTCCGCCCACTGACCCAGATACTTTATCTTAGCCAAAAGGCAGAGAAGCGATGCCACAAATTGTCAGTGGATTGAGGGGCAGGAACAACAAGCGGAGCGAAGAGAGAAGAAAAGAGTGGTATAGGGAACAAGGAACACCTGTGTTTGCTCGTCGCCAATTAGGTTAAGGAAATTGCTGGGGCCAGCCAATCCATGCAGCTAGTTTTGAGAATAGTTGGAACACCTGTGTTTGCTCATCGCCAATTAGTCCTATTTTAAGGAAACTTCTTTAGGACAGCCAATCCATGCAGCCAGTTTTGAGAATAGTTGTAATAGTTGTAGGCCTTTCCCGTTGGAGCGTAGAGGTGTCGCTCCCATGTGCTCAGGTGCAGAAAAGGCCCACAGGCTCTCCTCTGCCAAGCAACAGAAATTTTGCCGACCAAGATGGTGCGGCTGAGAAACACTGATGCATCCTTTGGAACTTGTAAATGAACAGAGAAGATGAAGAAAACGTTCTCAAGGGATTATGTTGTGAAAGAAATCTTCCAAGGTGTTTTCAGACTGCCAGTTTCCAAAATATTTTGCCTGCAGGATTTTTCGTCTTCTGGGTTTATGGTTCTGACTTTTTTCCTGCTGAAGGACTGTGCACATTTTTTTTGAAGATTGGTGAAGCAAAAAGAACTTGGCAGCGCTGCTTGGATGCAGGCAGATCAGACGTGCGGGGTGCCAGGCCGGACCATAAATATGAACTTGAGTTTGGTGAGGGAAGCGGTGAGCTGGGTCGAGCAAAGGGAGCTAGCTTTGGGCATCTTGAGCATAGAGCACAGGAGGTCAGGATACTTTACAGGGGGGCTTTTAGTAGGATTGGAGTGAATGGTTTCTGGTCGGGAAGAGTGGAGCAGAGGGGGGGAGTGAGACAGGGATGCCCGCTGTCCCCGATGCTGTATGTGATGGCACTGGAGCCTCTGTTGGCAAACATCAGGGCTAGTCGGTCGGTGATGGGGCTGCATTTGCCAGGGGCAGGAGGGCAGTGCGTCAAGGTAGCGGCTAATGCGGAAGATATCAGCCTCTTCCTAACATCGGACCGGGATTTTGAGGCGACCAATAAGATCCTGAGGGTCTTTGAATGGATGTCAGGAGCAAAAGTAAACCAGCGAAAGTCCCTAGTAAAGTATTTTGGAAAGTGGACGGGAAAGAGTCAGGTGAAAGGGGACTACAGTATTATCAGGGGAGGGCTTAAAATCTTGGGGATTACTTTTTCTGGCAGGAATATGGCAATGGAGAACTGGACGCAAAGCATTGGCATGGTTGGGGCAAAAGTCTTCGGCGGGGGGGGGGGGTGTCTTTCTTTGCCTTGATGAAAAGGTCATTATCAGGTTCTTGTGGGTAGGAAGGTTAAAAATGTACAGGAAAATCGAGGAGGGAGGGAGGGATGCCCCGTGCCTGCCGAAAAAGATGGACGCATTGTTCTTCTCCCAGGCAGCTAGGTTGGCGGTGGAGGAGGAGGTGCACAAGAGCAGGTATTTTGCACAATTTTGGTTGTCGTTCTGAACATCCAGGGTCCCTGGAGAACGGTCTGGTACTGAACCACAGAAAGCTTTATGAATGTCTTATAGATGGTTTGGTAGAGAGCAGCGGGAGCGTTGGGACAAACGAGGGGGTGAAATGGAAAGAAATTCAGCCCTCATATTTAACTGGCGCTTGCAAAGACATTAACTGGTTGGCGGCTATGGATAGGTTACCAGTGAGAGTAAGATTATATAGACACAGCCAGACGTGAACCCCTGACTGTTGTTTGATTGACCTATTTTGACCAAACGGCCATCCAAAGCCAAAGGCTTTGCTGGCCCAGCTCACCTGGAAATGGCTGGTTGTGTTGTGCTGGCAGACTAGCAGGGTTAGGCCTGTGTGGCTGGCAATAAAGAATGATTGACCATTCAAAATGCTAGGCTGACTGGATCCTTCAATGAGGCAGGCTGTGTGGCTTGGTTAGGTTTTATGGCTTGCTGACTGATTTGACTTTTCGTCAGAAAAGGTTATTGTTGGAGTGGGGCTGCTGGCTGGAAACTGTGACGTTTCTCAATTTGTGGCGATACATTTTGCTAGAAGGGAATTGTCAGGGAAAGTGTTTTGCTAAAGAGCTAGATTTGAAAGAAAAGAAAGAAACCTGTGCCACAAGACAAGAGCGCCCAACATGAGCTTCGAACACACGACCCTCTGATTAAAAGTATAATGCAGCTGAGCTCCAGGGATGGCTGGAAGAGTTCAGGTAGGCTATCTGGCTGAATAGTGAGCAGAACCTGTAGTACTACAGCGTTCCATTATCACCACAAAGCAACCCTGCTGCCTGGTCAAAGTAAAAGACAATTGAACTGTAATAATACAATAATTTTTACGTTGCAGTTGATAAACTAAAGAATAGGCTTGGTAAAACTGGCAAACATGCAAATGTTGTACATTTTTAATATTTAATATTATTGTGTTTTAGACATCCCAATAATGAACAATTTACAGATTGAGTGAGATCAGGGTGTTAGAAGAAGTCTCTTGACTTGAAAGAACCTCCGAATCTCCGAATCTAAGACGACGGCGAGCGGAGTCGATTCTCTCTCTGGTGCAGCAGCTCTCAAAATATGGATCCGGAGAAGGTGTCAAGGAGCCAGAAACCAATGTTAAAGTATAACATAGATTTATTGCAAGCAGTCCTTCACAAAACCTTCTACCATACTGGGCTCGAGGCAGATCATTTATACACATGACATGACGCAAGCTTTTGTCCCGTTACGCACGAACAAGACAAGGTGGTTATCACAAATAAAGATATGCATGGGCGAGGTTACATTGTGGTTTAACGGCTAAGTCACGACACACCGAAAACGTGAGTGAAATATGTCAGTAAGTCTTCAGTGACACAGGAAGTTAGCAGTTAACAGTTAATCTTATCCGGCCGAATGACTCTTGACGGAGCTACAAGCTTATCAAAGGTAAAACATCACAGACTGTAGTCTAACGGGAGAGCAGACAGTTTGGATACAAATGAGATTAACACGACCCAGCATAATTCTAATCATGGGAATACATAAAATATTATGAGAATACATAAGGAATAAAACATAAAGCATGAGAGGATGAATATATTCTCACACAGGGCTAGATATCTATGAATATTTTTCTAGCCAATAGCAATGCTAATGCTGTTATAATTACGCTACAATTGCAGAGCCAATGAGAGATGTAAATTACAGCCTGGCAGTGGCTTTATTTGAGGATGCCTAATCATTTATTTGATGATTAACTGATGCCTAAGACTACGGTATTGGGGGTATCTTGAGTCATTCTGTTAAATCTGAAAAAAAAAAAAGTGTAGACTCCCATTGAAAAAATATTCAGCTGTGGAGAAAGAAGGTCTTGCTTGTGTCTGGGTCATAAAACGCTGGAGAACATACCTGTGGGGAATCTGGTTCACACTGAGATCTGACCACCAGGCTTTAACCAACCTGTTGGTTACTAAAGGTGTGAGGAGAGGTGGACTGAGGGTCACTAGATGGTTTGCTAACTAGATGTAACTGGAAATGTTTGTTTTCACTGTAATCCTTCCTATATTTTTCATGTTTTCTTATTTAATGTTGTATTACCCTGTAAGGCTTTCACTTGTTTGATAAAACATGGGGGTAAGAGGGAGCTGTTGAGTTGGAAGAAAGATGGAAAAGAATAAAGACCCTTGTTCTTGAGCAGCTGCGTTTATTACAGCCTTATACACCACACATTAACGACGCAGTTAATCAACATTCCAACAATCGCTCGGGTGGCCCAGCAATTCCATTTGGCATGGTTTCAAACATTTGAGTTTATGTGTCAAGGTGTCAATTGTCCATCGGTGTTAAGACCATGTCTAATTATGACCAGTGAGCAATCTACAAATGCGACTGGCTAGGAAAACAAAACCTCTCTGGCGAGGTGAAAGAGAATCCTAGGGAGAACCCGACTGTATAGTTTGCCAAGCTAACATTTCATAATGAAAGCCAATGGCTTTGCAGAAAGACATACTTTCGTCATGTCTGCATTTTCTTTGGCAAATTTTGTTAAATGGCACCTCCACAATATTGCGCTGTTATGCCCTTTTGGTGACAAAGAAGACAAAATGATCTGTGATCAAATGGTGGTGAAACTTTGCAGCACTTGAATAAGTGATGTTCAAATGTTTACTGCTTAAAGCCAATCTAATGTTAGAAAGTGCAATGCAATTGGTAGTTTGAGTAGAAAATGTGATGGCAAATGTGAGTGATTTTGCAAAAACCTGCCGATTCTTCATGTTAGAAAAAAAAGACAATGCGTAATGTCAAAGTAATTGTATTTATATAATTTGTTAGGTTGACATGAATTCAACACTTGGAAAAAAGAATCCTAAAATTAAATTAGTCTGCCTCATACTCGGGCCTTTGGGGGACAGTGGTCTACAGCCTCATGCTCTGGTGATTGGAACTCGTCTGAACTTTATCCCTTTAAGACATTGTCACTAATCAGATTGGCCAGAGGAAATGTTCTCGGTCTGGAATGGCGCATATGCGGTCAAGGGTGTGACCATTTTCTTTTTAGTATGATAAGTTGAAATAGGCCACTCAGACCGTATTGTTGTAAACCTGTTAGTTCCTGGGGAGATAATGGGTCTTTTTTGTTTTGAAAAAGCAAAACAAGAACAAGATGAATGGCGAGAACTTTTGTATAGCATTTGCATGTTTGCCAGTTTTTGACACAGTAAACCAGGGGTGGCCAAACTTTTTGATTGGGAAAAAAATACACATTTCAGGATATACAAATGTTTGTATATAATTTAGTATTTAACATCAAATAGTGTTAATTTGTATTTAAAAATGCATTCCAAAAAAAAAATAGATATAATACTAAAATACAAAAAAAGTGATTTAGCATTTTAACTCACCTGGGAAGGTCCCATTATGATATTGACATTTTCCTTTTATATTAAATATCAAAATTTTCAATTATATATTATCTATTTCTTTAAAAAGCTTTTAAAAATGACTTCTTAGCATAAACGAGGAACTATAGTTGTTATACTGCTTATAAAACGAAAAAGGCATGATTACTTCAATAATCATTTTTTAAATCTGAACCATCTACATTGTTGGAATAAGAAGAATTTCAAACGTTTACTGTACTGTACTGTATGTTAAAAAGCAAAACAGCTGGATAAGTTATCTGTGGGATTCATATTTTTATTACGCAGGGTTGGAAGAGAATCCTACAAAACGTTTGTTACAAATGAACATTTCCTTTGTAAATGTTTTGTTTCTGTAAAGTTCGTATTATAAAGACAGTAAAGACCTAACCATTCCAAGCCGAAACCACTGATAAAAATACTACTACACGATAAGAACACGATAAAATGTATAAAAACAATTAAACGAAGAAATAGTTCACTAAAACCGGGTCTTCATTTAATGTCTTTACAAGCTTTTTAATATCACGCTTATAGTTATATTGATGGACGTTGGGTCACAAATAGTATACTCTAGTTGTTTCACAGTTGTATCCTTTTGTTTTTTAGTTGCTGTTTTTAAATAAAATATTTAAGTTCACTTCTCCAGCGCCCCAAACACCCTCAGACTTCTAAGGGTTAATAAAAAAAATAGTATATTAAAATATAAATATGCTGTTTAAAGCATAATTATACGGTTATATATATATAATTAATCAGTCTACATAAAATTGTATGTACACTGACAACTAATGTCACCAACCGCTCTCATTCCATCCACCTTCAATCCTTCTGCTCCCAGTCTTCCCTGGTCACAACCGGAGTTCCCCAGGGCTCTGTCTTAGGGCCCTTACTCTTCATCATCTACATTCTCCCCCTTGGCAATATTTTTCAGAAACACCACCTCCTTTTCCACTGTTTTGCTGACGACACTCAGCTCTAGCTGTCATGCAGGCCAAACTCTCCACTCCCTCCCACCGCCCTCACCGACTGTCTATCTGAAATACAGCTCTGGTTCAGTACCAACTTCCTTAAATCAAACGCCCATAAAACTGAAATATTACTGCTGGGTATTAAGTCTGTTCTCTCCAAGACTATTTATCGACGGCTCCTCTGTTTCACCCTCCCCCCAGGTAAAAAGTCTCGGGGTCATCCTGGACAGCCTGCTCTCTTTTAAAACCCATATCAACAGTATCGCTCGCTCTGCCTACTTTCATCTCCGGAACATAAATCGCCTCCGTCCGTCGCTCACCCCACACTCAACCTCCATTCTGGTCCACGGTCTGGTCACCGCCCGTCTGGACTACTGCAACCCCTCCTGCTCTTCAACCTCCCCAAGAAATCTCTCCACAAGCTCCAACTTCTCCAAAACTCTGCTGCCCGTATCATCACCAAAACCCCATCCCACAATCACATCACCCCGGTCGTGCTGCAGCTCCACTGGCTGTCCACCCAGTACAGGATAATCTTCAAGATCCTCACTGTCACCTTCAAGGCCATTCACAACCTCGCTCCACCTTACCTGTCCGACCTCATCCATACTGACACCCCGGCTCGCACCCTGAGATCCTCTTCATTTATCGAAACGTTCCTCCAGCCCGTCTGACCACTGTGGGAAGTAGAGCCTTCAGCCGCTCTGTCCCCCCCCACATCCGGACCATCGACTCCCTTCCCGTCTTCAAAAAACCCCTCAAAACTCACCTATTCCACTTGGCTTTTGAACTCTGACCTTTACTAGATGATTGTTTGTTCCACAATATTTTGTACAGTGTCCTTGGGTGTTGTGAAAGGCACTTTTAATGTAATGTATTATTATTATTATGTAAGTGGAGAAATACTAAAAAAAACAATAGTGTTAAAAATAATTTATTTATTACTGTTGTATTTTTTTTTATTTGTGTTTGCGTTTTTGATGCTAGGATGGATGCTGCAGTGCTGCTGTCCTAAAAAATTGAATAAAGGGAAGGAAACATTTAGAAATTCCAAAATGTCCGTCCAAGTACTATAGCCTACACCAGTGTTAGATCCTAATAATGAATAGAATTTAGACAAAGAAACAGAAGGCTCACTTTTCAAACCAGAAAATGCTTTTATTAAATTACTGTAAACGAAGAACAACTTTTGACAACCAAAACAACAAAAATTTACTTAAAAATAAAACTGGAAAAGTTGTTCTTCTGTTTCAAAGAAGTTTGTTTATTCTGTCCCTTTTTATCTTCCAGTCACGACCTGCGGGGCGAAATCTCTGTCTAAGATCTCTATCTGAGAGTGCTTGACGGAGGTTGCTGGGTAGCGCATTTTCCCCCCTGGATCCAGTTCACAGTACCTGACCAGATTTGGTACAGGACCAGAGGAATTAACCTTTGAAATAAAAGAACAGTAAAACGATCTGCCCTCGGTTGCCCATCCAGTCCAGATAGCGTTTATTCTCTGTCTCTATTGAAAAGTGTGTTTCAGGCAGTCTGAAATGAAACTATCAGTTCACGTATCAACGAAGGAAGAGAAACCGCTGAATCCTCTTGGTAGGACAAATTTTCTTCACGGAGCACCGAAGTCGTCAGCACTGGGTTGTTGGATAATCTGTTAAAGTTCTCTCAGGTTCAAGTTCTGTGCATTTGTAGGGCTTCTTTCACACTCAACTGTCTCAAAGCGCATGTGTGAAATTATAAAAAAAAAGATGCTATCTCAGATGTGAACAATTCCCACGCTCAAAGCAGGTGAAGGGTTTCTCACCAGTGTGAATCTGGTGAACATTCAGACTTGATTTATGTGTGAAATTCATACCACACTGAGATCAATGTGAATCCTCATGTGAACGTCCAGATGTGATTTCCGTAAGAAACATTTCCCACACTCAGTGCACATGAAGGGTTTCTCACCAGTGTGAATCGTCATGTGATATTTCATACTTAATCTCTGTGAGAAACCTTTCCCACACTCAGTGCAGGCGAAGGGTTTCTCACCAGTGTGAATCTTCATGTGATCATTCAGACTTGACTTATGTGAGAAACCATTCCCACACCAGTGTTGTGCAAGTTACTTTGAAATTGTAATATGTTACATATTACTTATTACTGTTTGTAAAAAGTAATAAGTTACATTACAATATTACTTTCTCAGAAATGTAATAATTACATTACTTTTGTATTACTTTTAAGTTACTTTCACCAAAATAACTACAGAAGTAGAAATTAACGTCCTAAAATAACAAAATGTACTTTTTACTTGTACAGTAATTTATGTTACAACCAGTGTAAGACTTAGAGTTATGTAGCGTAATGACGGTGGCTCTCCAAGCTACAAATATCAATATACATAATCTATAATTGTAGGGTGACCATATATTTTGTTTTCCAAAAAAGAGGACAATCAGCGCGGCCTCGAGAAACATTCAGACAGGCTTCTCGGAGGCTAATGAACAAGCTTTAATGTGCTTCAATGTTGCTAAACTATAACTTAGTAAAAATAATCACTTAACCTAAAAAAAAATTCAGTAAAAACCTAAATAGGTAACTATATTAGTCAGAATTTTTTGAATAATGAAAAATGTTTTTAAAAATATGATTGCTTTTAAAAAAAAATAATAATACAAGAAAAAAGTCGACCCATTGTTTTAAAACGATACGCGCAATTTCATTCTCAAATATTACTTTCTCATATAATTTAAAGCACGGGTTGTGAATCTGCGTACACGTGTATTAGTCGTTTGAAGAAGAGGGAAAACCGGACATTATCGTGAATTTATAAAATCCGCCTGGATGTCTGGGGAAAAGACGCTTGTCAACACTAATAATTAACTTTAAAAAGTGTTAAAAGTATGGTAGACAAAGCGATTTTCCTCCAACATCAGTGAATAACTTGGGTATATCTGATATCAGACACAACAGGAGTATGTAAACTTTGAATGACTCACCACACAATACTGTCCTGCTTTCTGGCTATAAAGTGCAGACGACACTGTCGTTGCTGTTTTCTTTCTCTTCCCAGGTCAAGCGGTCTAATGGCAGTTCGACGTGTTTTTTTAAATAGCTGTTTTTTGATGCCGACAATTCAGCGGTTGCATTTCACCACAATGTTCTTGTTTTTTACAAAACTGAAACAATGCGCATAAGACCATCTCGCGAATGTTCCTTCCGCTGTTGTTTATTGAATGTTCAAATGTGCCGCGAGTATGCGACTCTGGCCCGTGCACAGCCGCCAATCAGAGCCACAGCTGTCAGCCGCTAGCAGAGCACAGCCAATCACTGCACACCTCGAATTCAGAGCGTTACAAAATACAACGCTCCACCAGCGAAAGGCGGAACGAATGACTTGCGCGTCTATTTGCGAACATGAAATGTTAAATGTTTGATTTACTGTCTTGAAAGTGAAAGATTTGATGTAACGCAAGCGTTACTTGCATGTAGGGGTGGGCGATATGGGTTAAAATTCATATCACGGTATTTTCTAGTGTACAGACGGTATCGGTATTATATCACGATATTATGTGTGGGGGGTAATATTTTATATAAAGTACGAAATTAAAACGCAAGGGGAAACCTGGAGAAAGAGCTGTCATTTTTAATATCGTATATCTGTTTAAAGTAGCCCAGGCATTTATTTAACAAAAAAACAAAAACAAAAAAAAAAACATTTAAATTAAATGTCCTGGGTCTATCTTTTAAGAGAGTGCAAGAGGGAGAAAGAGAGAGAGAGAGAGAGAGAGAGACATAGACAGTGAGAGAGAGAGGAAGAGAGAGAGAGAGAGAGAGAGAGAGAGAGAGATTGACAGTGAGAGAGAGAGAGAGAAAGAGAGAGAGAGAGAGAGACAGACAAAAATGGAGAGAGCCAGCGCTACTCACGCTTTCCCTCTCATTCGCGCGTGCGTCTGAATCTAAAGTTGCGTGAAACCAAGGTTAACAATCGAAAACAGACTTTGACCAAAATAAAACGAGCAGAATTTTCTTGTGCGCACGTTTTTTCGGACTCGCACTCACTAAAACAGCCGCTCTAAAAAACCGGCACATTACAGACACGGAGCGGCACAGCGCATGCGCGACCCATGCGCCTCGCGGGTGATCTATTAATTCAGTTTCTTACAACGCTTTCTGTATTCGATTAGCAATGTATCTGTGTCGTAATTAAAAGTTATAACTAAACAAATGTATTTTAATGTATTAAAGCGTTGATGTGTGTATAAAAAGTACATTCATGAAAGTGCCACGGTATCCACGATATTGCAAAATCCATATCGTGGCGCAACTCAATACCGGTATTCACGTTAAAACCGGTATACCGCCCAGCCCTACTTGCATGTAACGAGTAATATATTACTGAAAATACTAAAAGTAATAAGTTACACTACCGCGTTACAGCAAAAAGTAATATATTAGTGTAATATGTTACCTTTGTAACGCGTTACTCCCAACACTGTCCCACACTGAAGGCAGGTGAAGGGTTTCTCACCAGTGTGAATCCTCATGTGAACATTCAAATTTGATCTCTGTGAGAAACAGTTCACACACTCAGTGCAGGTGAAGGGTTTCTCACCAGTGTGAATCGTCTTGTGAACATCCAGATGTGATGGTCTTGAAGAACTTCTTGCAGGTAACATGTTTCTCGCTGGTGTGACTCTTCTTGTTGCCTCTTTTTCTTCTTCTTGTCTCTGTGGCTCTTGCACTGACCTCTTGGCTTTGTTCTGATGAATGCAACAGGTAAGATGATTATTTTCGGTGTGAACAGCTTTTCATTTTGCAGTTTTCGAGTGCAGACAAGTTCACTAAAGTGAAGGTTACAAGTAGACTACACACAGAACAAAAGAGAAAAATCAAAGGAAAATCGTGAGTTTATACCCGCGTTGGTTGATACGCTGCTGGAGTCTTTCAACTTCTTAGCAACCAAGTTATCTGAGCAAGCTCCTCGTGAGTGTAGAGCCCTATAAACGGGTGATTTTTTTTCATATTGATGGACTTTTATTTTGGTTGTTCTTTGGGAATGAGAGTTTGGTCCCAAAAAGGGATGTGGGCGGGGCTGGAGGAGAGGACTCTCACGTGTGGGAAAAGCGGAGAGGGCACGTGAACTTGAAGGAACGGCGCGGCTTGTTTTGCGGTTGTTGGTTGGAGTGTCAACGTGGCAACGGCGATCGTTGTAGCGTTTGCAATAACGGCGGAGGAAGCCATTTGCCATTTGCGAAAGGATCGTGAAGTGTGGAGCACGGAGCCATACGCACGAGGCGAAACTGGTCCCGGGATTCCAGACCCAGGAAAACACGTGACGAAATTTGGAACGGCACATCACATCATCCCGAGTCTTGGAGAAGACGCGGGTGCCGCGGACACGGAGTCTGACCAGCACTGGATGCAGATAAGTTTGAAACTGACCGTGATTGAGCCTGAAAGTTTGGGCTTTTGCCCGTTCCTTTGAGTGCCGCATTAAAAGAGCTCCACCTAGCGCGCCAACGTCAGACTGAAATCCCAGCTGGTGTCCATTTTATTTATAACGGGTGTGTTATTTTGTCTGTTTCATTGTTTTTTTTCTTTGATACAGCTACCGTGTTTAATTTGGGTTTTTGATTTGGGAATAATTGAAATTATTGATTACAGACGGGAAAGTATATTAAAAGCACAAGTAATAAAGTCATAATTTGTTTTCTTATATAATTGTGAGTGTTTATGTTTGGTAATATATTTGT
>MU204331.1:38819-50880 GCA_017309775.1 Paedocypris sp. Pulau Singkep | reverse complement strand
GTGGCTGCGGTTATGACAAGACAAAGACAAAGACCAGCGAGCAAGCACATACGCAACAGTGGCCAGGTAAAAAAAACCTCTTTAACGAGGAAAAACCCTGGGGAGAACCCGGCTCACTGGTGCCAGTCTCCTCCGGCATTCTAACACTACAAAATCAGTGCGTTGGTTGTTCTGCGTCATTTAATGATGATTCAGGAACTATGTTTCCCTCCTCAGTGGGGAAAGAGGCGGCTCCACTTCTCCACGCCAACAGCGTCATCAGGTCCACAGAGGTCCAGGAGCACCACCGATGATTCCGAAACTCCTAGGAGATTCCGGTCGTACGACACTTGGCGCTCACTTTGCCACCTCCCTCTTCACTCTGCGCTGCACTTCCTTGTACTCCTGTCTACTTTCCTCATTCCTTTCTAGATCCCACTTCTTCTTTGCCAACCTCTTCTTCTGAATGCAGTCCTGTACTTCCTTATTCCACCACCAAGTGTCCTTATCTTCTATCCTCCTACCAGATGAAACACCCAGCACCTTCCTACCTGTTTCCCTGATAACCTCTGCTGTAGTTTCCCAGTCATCAGGCAGCTCTTCCTGATCTCCCAGAGCCTGTATCAATCTCTGCCTGAACTCCTGGCAAGCTCCTTCATCCTTCAACTTCCACCACTTGGTCTTCTGTTCTGTCTTCCCTCTATTCTTCTTCCTCCTGACCACTAGCGTCATCTTACACACCACCATGCGGTGCGGTCTGGCTACACTCTCTCCTACCACTACTTTGCAGTCCTCTAACCTCTCTCAAATGGCCTCGTCTACATAGGATGCAGTCCACCTGTGTACTCCTACCTCCACTCTTGTATGTCACTCTGTGTTCCTCTCTCTTCTGGAAGTAAGTGTTGACTACAGCCATTTCCATCCTCTTAGCAAAGTCTACCACCATCTGTCCTTCTTGGTTCCTTTCCTTCACACCAAACCTGCCCATCACATCCTCATCACCTCTGTTCCCCTCACCTACATGACCATTGAAGTCTGCTCCAACAACCAGTCTCTCCCCTCTGGGAAAACTCTCTATGACCTCATCAAACTCACTCCAGAATTTCTCCTTCTCTTCTAATTCACAGCCCACTTGTGGAGCATACCCTCTAACTACATTCACCATCACCCCTTCAACTTCCAGCTTTAAGCTCATCACCCTGTCTGAGACTCTTCTCACCTCTAGCACATTGCTCCCCAGCTCCTTCTTCAGGATCACTCCTACCCCGTTTCTCTTCCTATCCACACCATGGTAGAACAGTTTGTATCCTCCTCCAATACTACGTGCTTTGCTGCCCTTCCACCTTGTCTCTTGCACACAGGGTACGTCTACCTTCCTTCTCTCCATCATGTCTGCCAGCTCTCTGCCTTTCCCTGTCATTGTGCCGACGTTAAGAGTCCCTATTCTTAGATCTATGCTCCTGCCCTTCCTCTTCTCTCTCTGTTCACGCACCCTTCTGCCTCCTCTCCTTCTTTGACCAACAGTAGCCCAATTTCCACCGGCACAATGTAAGTCAACAGTACCGGTGGCGGTCGTTGTTAACCCGGGCCTCGACCGATCCGGTATGAAGTTTCTTTGAACAACTCGCATGGTTCCGGTTTGACTAGTTTTATGCCAGATGTCCTTCCTGACGCAACCCTCTCTATTTATCCGGGCTTGGGACCGGCACAGAAGTAACTGGCTTGCAACCCCTGCGGCTAGATTCATTTAGGTGCATTTAACACCATCATGCTCAACAAACTGGTGGAGTGAGAGAGACCCAGGTCCTGTAGTTTTACCACCAGTCTCTGGATCAAGAACTTCCTCACGCATGGTTGTCAGAGAGTGAGAGTGGGCTCACCTCAGGGTTGTGTACTCCACCCTCTGCTCTACTCGCTCTATACGTACGACTGCACCCCTGGCCACCGCAATGTCATCATCAAGTTTGCGGATGACACCACTGTGTTGGGACTAATTACAGGTGGAGATGAGTCTGCTTATAGAGATGAGGTGGATCAGCTGTCGGGAACAATTTGCTCCTCAACACAGAGACAAAAGAGGTTATTATTGACTTCAGGAGGGAGAAACTTGTTCAGTCTCCACTGCACATCAACGGGGACTGTGTGGAGAGGTGGTCAGACTTCCGCCTCCTGGGGGTTTACAGTGAAGAGGACCTCACCTGGGGAGTCAACACCTCCGAGCTTTTGAAAAAGGCCCAGCAGAGACTGGACTTCCTGAGAGTGCTTGGGAAGAACAACATCTCCCTGAAACTGCTGATGTCCTTTTACAGATGCGCCGTTGAGAGCATTTTCACCTACTGTGTGTGTGGTTCAGCAGAAAAACTCTCCACAGGGTCATCTCTCCCTCGAAGACCGCCACAGTTCACGCTGCCACAAAAAAACGCAGAAAATCATCATCGACACCTCACACCCGGGTCAAACACTCTCTGAACTGATGCCGTCAGGAAGAAGGTTCAGGAGCATCCACTCAAGGACTGATAGAATGAGGAAAAGTTTTTATCATAATAGCAGTTTTTAATAGCAGTACAAGCACTCAACACCATAGAAAAGAAACCAGCCATGCCGCTCCGCCGAACACTGCCAGCTACTCTCATCACCCTCAGCCTTCATCACCTCAGATGGTAAACTTTATAACATCACTGTGTTTTGATTTTGCTCCTCTGGTAACTATGAATCGTTCGAGTGCGTTTCACAAAATTAGAGGAAAGAGTGTTTACCTTGAATTTTTGCATGTAGAAACCCCGGAGGTTGTTGCCAGGTTGTGTTCTGTGAAGAGATCGCTGACTATCGCTGTCCTTTGTTAGTCATTGAACAGACGTTGAGAAGTCTGATTGAATCCGAACGTCTGTCCAGCCTTGCGCGATCATGCCTGGTGAGGCTGATTGGCCTAATGGAATCAGCGCTTCAATCACCAGCCTTTTATAAGGGATGACGGTTAAAGCACCAGAGAGAGGAGAACGAACTGGCATTGTTGATAAGACGCCGTTGAGAACCACAATGAATGTACCTGGGGCATGAGAGTTGGGCAATGTCCGGGAAAAGCTGTAGATCTGGTGGCGTCACAGAGTACTGCTGTAGATCTGAATCTAAACAACTGTCTGACCAACGGGATCAAGTTCTTTAGTGTGCCTTTGATGGGACAAACCCTGATGTTCCCAAAATCATTGTCCTGATACTGAGGTCTGAATCTACCATTGAGTCCAAAAGCTTCCCTCACTTTTTCAACGAGCTCCTCTACTGATTCAGGAATCCCTTCCTGGCAGAAGCAACTTTGTTGAATTATCTTGACTCACAATCACCAAAATCTTGGCAGGTTTTTTATCATGCCAGAAAGGAAATAAGTTTAGATACAATACTGTACATGGTCACTACATCTTGTGCTCTTTTCTTAGATTATATTAACAATTTTAACCTTAAACCTGTATATATCTTATCAGAGCCACCATGTGTCTCCCCCCTATTGTGCACTGACAAAGTGGATACGGGTCTGTAAGGTCATCGTGCTCTAAAAGTTCAATTTTGGATAAAGTTCACTGGACCACAACTCCAAGCCACAAGATCTACAATGTCTATTGAATCATTTAGTAGTTGCCACACAGGTTCAGTGGCATACACTCGGTCTTCAACCATAAAAGGAAAAAACCTCAAAGCTCCATGGGCATTTACTGTTCTTGCAGAACCCGCATGTGGACGATTCGTCTTGTCGTTTCATTTGAATGGAAAGTTCTGAATTGTGTCTCTGCGTTGTTTTTTGTTTCACCATATGTTTATAATATAGTTGTTGAAATAAAAAAATACAGGTTTTAATTTGAATGTAACGCACGCTATAATAGGACTGTCACGTTCATTTTTGGTCTATGGCTCTTCTGTTCTGTGCCAGATTGTAACAATGACATTGTGATTTTTAGAAATATTGTCAATAAGACCATTAAATAGTACTCTTTTTAGGATAGGACAATATAGCCTTTATTGTCACTACAACATTACATTGCAGTGAGATGACGAGAGAGTTGCAACACAGTTCTGCACACAGCCACAATTACTTGAAATGGTAAAACAGAGCGAGGGCAAAGCATTTCAGACAAGCAGTTGCAGACATACAAGGTTTTATTTGACTACAATACGCACAGGTCACGTGTGCTGGAAACGTTTTTTACACATGAGGAATTTGACAAAAGGCAAAGCTGTGTGAGTGTCCTTATCAGTATTTGTCAAATGTTGCAATCAGTCTCCCATCAGACATAACAGACTGTCAGAATGGCCTCAGAAGAGGTGGGGGGAGGGGGGGTTACAGATACGATTCAAAGCCAATAAAAACAATCTCAGATTCATGGTTACTTTCAAAATCATAATCTTCAGGGCAACCATTCCTGACAAGGTGGAGAAGTGTGGACATCTCCTGTAGTCCTGCAGAAAAAGTCCAACCGTCAGAGCCAGACCGACCGACGGCCACTCTGCTTCCTGATGTTGTCTGTATGTCTCCGTCCTTTTCTCAGCGTGGCTAAGAAGTTACTATTTAGTCCATCGAACTGAGCCAAACTGCTGATGTCCGCACATTCAGCACTGCAAGAGTCTTCTTTAGATCCGTGTTCTTCTGATACACCAGAGTGATACCTCCGCCAATCTGTATCAGTCCGGTGAAAAGCCAAAACATAAATCGATCTTCCACGTCCTTAAAGGACAACGGTTCCAGGCAGCTCGAGCGCTGTGTCTCGGATGCACCCAGCAGCGAGTGTCCCGTGATTTGTGTCGGAGTCCGGAAGAGAAGTAATAAAGCATATTCTTTTTCTTTATACTTTTATTTTATAAACAATCTTTTTATGATCCAAAAACTATTTAAAAAACAATAATCTCTTGCTTATTCTATTTACCGTATTTACTCGCTTATAAGTCGATCCGCTTATAAGTTGACCCCCTCACTTCAGCTGTGAGATTGTGGTATTCTGTTTAGACCCCCTTATAAGTCGGGGAATGAAATGAGAGAAAAGCAGAAAAGATAGAAATGAGTAGAAACCGAATGTTGGGTTTCATATAAAGCCAATTCTGGTTATTTGGGGCTCATCGGGTTCAGATGCTCTTCAATTATAGAAATAATAAAACTGTTCAGACATCCTTGGTCGTAAAGGAAGCCTAAAAATCAAGTAACCCTGATTGTTTACATTGGAATTAATCTATTTAAGTTATTGTTAATTTATGTTAAAGATTTAATTTGTCATTAGTATGGTTGCTTTATAATTTTAAAGAATTGTGGAAAAAGTGCCCATCCCCTTTTTCGTTGGTCTCGGACCAAGAAAAGCGCTATACAAATAACCTGAACTTGAACTTGAACTTGAAAGAAGCGACGGCAAATGCTAACTTGTGGTTTGGGAATAAATACGTTCGAAATCCATCGTGTGACTCGTTTATTTGTGAAGCATCACGCCAAAGTCAGAAGGGTCGCTCTTTTATGAGAGCTGAGCCGAACTTCGCTCGTGTGCGTGTGTGTGTGAGAGCGGAGCATTAGAGAGATGAGCGACCAGCGGAGTGCTACTCTTTTGCACGACTTGTGCCGTTTTCTGAAAGATTTATTTAGTTCACGCCACAAATGTTAATTTAATTGCCGCGCTTGTGTCTCTGCTGTTGTGTGAAGGTGTGAAATATCTGCGCACTGTTCTGAGTAAAATATTTTCTATTTCGGTAGACCGAGCGTATAAGTCGAGCCCCACACTTTCAGCCTGAAATTGAGGAAAAATGTGAAGATCACGTCATCATTATCAAAGTTTATCAAATATTTACTTGGATTTGACTTTGACCACTGGTCGTCTTCGGATACTTTGAGATCATCTCGATTGCTTTATTTATAATAATAATAATAAGACATTCAATTTTATTTTTGTGCCGCCTTTCGAGACCCCCAAGGTTGCCTTACAGGAGTACACACAACATTCACACACACCAATTGCCCGGGAGAGCAGCGGCAGCCAATCTGCGCCAGTTCGCTCTGATCTGGACATACACACCATACACACACAGATTAACCTGAAACGCATGTTTTTCGGATTGTGTGGTAAACCGGAGGACACTGACGCAAACACGGTGAGAACATGCAAACTCCACACAGAAAGGCCCCGACCGACCTCAAACTTACACCTTGAGTCACAATCGGAACCTTCTTGCTGTGAGGTGACAACACTACCCACTGCGCCACCGTGGCGCCAATATTTATGGGTCAGGGTTCAGCCCCTGTCAAGGTTGGAGGGTGGTAGTCGTTCGGGCAAGTTGGGCTGGAGTGTTTTGGCACTAGCATAATTGCAGTGAATTTAAACCATGTAGGAACAGTTGCTTGGACCAGGGACATGTCTGTGAATACCCCAGTGAGCTGCTCCGCACATGCTCTAAAAACACGTACAGGGATGCCGTCAGTTCCAGCGGTCTTGCGTAGCGCGGTGTAGACATCTGTGCAGAGGTGTCAAGTAACGAAGTAGAACTACTTCGTTACTTTAATAAAGTATAAATAAGCCAAAATTCTACTATAGTAGAGTAATTATTTTTTCGCCTACTTTCTACTTCTTAGATTAAGCAACTATCAATACTTTCTACTTTGTTAGATTTTAAAAAATCGCCGCGTTACTCCTATTTCATTTCAATAACCTCCACCTCTGCGACAGCAAACGGCTCCTCGCCTCCATCCAGCGGCAGCCCCTCCACCATCCAGTACGCTGCTATGTCGATCAGTGCAGAAGAGGTGTGCAAGGAACTCCGGAAGCTCCATGGTCGTAAATCTGCTGGTCCGGAAGGAATATCTCCTCGGCTACTGAGGGAGTGTGCACCGGAGTTGGCTGTGCCTTTACACAACCTCTTCAACAAGAGTCTTCAAACAGGATGCATCCCTGCTTTGTGGAAGACCTCATGTCTAGTCCCTGTGCCCAAGGTGACAAGGCCTGCAGGGATGAAGGTCTTTAAGGAAGACTTTTGAGAGGCTGTTACTCAGGCGGCTCAAACCTCAGGTGGAAGGAGCACTACACCACCTTCAGTTTGCCTATCAGGACAGCATGGGAGTGGATGACGCAGTCCTGTACCTGGGCCATAGGGCGCTCTCCTTCCTTGAGGGGGCTGGTGAGGCTAATATTTTTTGATACAATCCAGCCGCTGCTGCTGAAGGGGAAGCTTGAGAGGATGGAAGTGGATCCAGTTTTTGTTCGCTGGATTTACAACTACCTGACTCTAAGGACACAGTATGTTCAGCTGGGGGACTGTGTGTCTGGGTCACTGACAAGCAACACAGGTGCACCCCAGGGAACTGTGCTTGCACCCTTTCTCTTTACACTCTACATCGCAGACTTTGCCTATACGTCTGCGACTTGCCATATGCAGAAGTACTCGGATGACACCGGTATTGTGGCGGGTGTAAAGGGAAGTGATGTAAGAGAGTACAGGGACCTCATCACTGGTTTTACCTCATGGAGCAGGGACTTAGGCTAAACACATCTAAAACCAAGGAGCTGATCATCGACTTCAGGAGAAAACCTTCCCATCACCCAGTAATTATCAACGGAGAAAGGATCAAGATGGTGAGCACGTATAAGTATCTGGGGGTTCAGTCAGGCTCAAGCTCTATATAAGAAGGGCCAGAGCAGACTATTTTTTTCTGAGGAGACTCAGGTCTATTGAGGTGTGCACAGACATGCTGTTCCTCTTTTATCAGTCGGTGGTGGCAAGGGGTCGCGGTCTTCTTCGGGGTGGCAGTATGTCCAGCAGGGATAGCAATTGTCTGGACAGGCTGATAAGGAGGTGTGGATCTGTGATTGGGAGAAGGGTGGACACTGTAGGAGTGGTTCTGGAGAGGAGGATGAGGAGCCTAATGCAGGGCATCCTGGCCAATCACAGACACCCACTACACACCACGATGTCTGCACAGATGAGCACCAGACTCCTCTCACTGCGCTGCAGGACAGAACGCTACAGGAGGTCTTTCGTCCCTACGGCTATTAGACTGCACAACAAATCTGTCTGACATGGTGTACGATTGTGTTGTGTGTTTGCTGCCGGACACATGAATATCTCCCTTCGGAGATTAATAAAGGTTCATTCACCTCAATTCAATTCAATTATTTCTGTGTTTTCATAATACAACGTGCCATTTGTGTTACAGTAAACTTGATTGTGATTGGATGAGACGTATAAGCATGTATCATTCATCAGCGAGGGAAGTGGCGGCGACAAAAAATGGCTAGTGACCGGGAAGCTGGAACCTCTCTACCCAGCACCAGTCAGGAGGTTGGTAGCCAGGAGGAATCATTTACAACGTTAAAAACATGGCCGTATCTTGAAGAGTTTTTCGAAATGGTTGGTCGCAAAAACAACTTGTTTCGCATGCGCTGCAAGCTCTGCTTACCTAAGCACTACAAGATATTGGCTTTCAAAAACTCTGTCAAATTTTAAAAAGCATATTAAGGTAAGTAGAAGTTTATTGACATCAACATTATATTGATCTAGTAATGTACTAAAGGTAATAATGTTAATTGTAACGGTACCAATTGCTAGCAGTAGGCTATGATTTATTTTGCAAACTTTCTTTGGTTTTGTGTGGAGAACGCTAGATGATGAAACATGCACTAAACCTAGTCATGATTCTGTCTATGGATACCCACACTTGTACGGAACAGGCCAAATAACTTTGAAGCTGAAATTATTCAACATGCCAACAGCTGTACCTGATGTTCTTAAAAGATAAGAATGTCTGCTCATAAGTATATAAACCAAGAAAAACGGATCCTTATTTGTTCATTCTGCATGGCTTTAATAGAGAAGTCCAAGATCATGTGTCTGAAAGAAATTTTTTTTCTGTGCATTCATTTTTCTCCAGACGAAACACCCTCCTCGTCTAGAGAGGTACAAGCAACGTTCTTCAACTGCTCTCAGAAAGGAAGTCATCCACTTTTTGGATGGAGGGGCCAAAGAAGCTTCAAAGAAAATTGTTGGAGACTCAAAGAGTGTCTCAAGTAAGTGAGCACCACCACACATTGTTCAGCAAAACGGCTTCATTAATCTTGTTCAACATCTTCAGCCAAATGTAAAAGTGATGACACGCAACACTGTTGTAAATCAGGTCACCAAAGCCTCTGCTGAGATGAAAAGAAATCTGAAAGCTGCCCTTGGAGAAATTCAATTCATAGCTACAACAACAGACTGCTGGACAGTTTCATTGACGTCACTGCACACTGGTTTAATCCAGAGACCATGCAAAGATCCTGTGCTGCACTAGCTAGTAAGCAAATCAAAGGGTCTCATACCTTTTCTGCCCAAGCTGGGGCTCTAAATGATATTCATACAGAATTCAATATCAGAGACAAGGTCATTTGTACTACAACTGACAACGGCTCAAACTTCTTGAAAGCCTTCAAAGTTTATGGGACTGATGAAAACAACCCTGAACCAGTAGGAGAGAGTGAAGGAGAAGAACTTGGTTTGTATCTCACTTCTCAACTTCCCTGTAATCTGTGTAATTACTATGGTGACAGTGAAGTTAGTTTGAAAACACATTTACACAGTACTGCATTGTGGTTTAAATTGTTCTAATTTTGTCAAAAACCAATTGGATTGTCAGGCTGAGCATCAAATCAGTGATGCCTCTCAGTGAGCCAGCAGTTGGATGAGTACTTGGGCTGCTCAGGAGACACAGTAGCGATACTGAAGTCTTACCCAGCTGTGTGCCAGCTATCGCTTAAGCTTCATACAGCACTCCCTGCCTCAGGAGCCTGTGAAAGGCTGTTTAGTGTTGCAGGGCTGATCTTCAAGGAGAGCTTGCACTAGCTCCACAAACTTTGAGAACCAGCTGCTTTTACGACTGAACAAGGATTTTTGGTGATTCTTTGAATGTTCTGTTCTTAAAATATTTTGTTACATTAAGTTATATTTTGTATCAGTCTAATAAAAGTTATTGTTGACAAGCTCCTGAAGTGTGACTTTTCACCTTTACAATACATCATATTTTCCACTCTGAAACGCACGGTAATGCAGAGTAGCGCGGATATGTTTTTTTTATGTGTTTGCATTGTAATAAACTCCATTGGTTTTCAGTGTATTTATGTAAAATATTTTAAAATAACAATAGTCATGTAATGGCATTTTTTTCTTGCATTACTTTTACCTTTATATTTAAAGTACTTATATATATATATATATATATATATATATATATATATATATATATATATAAAATATATAAAAATATTAAGACGATACTTTTACTTCCAAAAAAGGACTTTTTTACTCTAGTATTTATACTTCTAATTAAGTAACGAATGTGGCTACTTTTGACTGCACTGTAGTCCAGAACAAAAGAAGTGTAGGTATTAATGTCTACCTGAAATGCAAACGTACTCCAGTCGGCGTCTTGAAACTTCTCCTGTTGAGTCAGCCCCCACCGGCCACACCTTGATGGTCCTCACTGATGGTTTTACACGGCTGATGAGGGGTGAATACTTGGGTGTGAGAAACAATGAGAGGTGATCAGATTGTCCCAAGTGGGGGAGGGGTGTCACAACACAAGCTTCAGCCATGTTTGTGTATACATGATCCAATGTTTTGTTTCTTCTGAAAAATTGTGTGACACAAAATGTTCTGATGGAATTTAGATAGTACCGTCTTTAAATCACTGTGATTAAAATCTCCAGCAACAATAAATGCAGCCTCCGGATGAGCAGTTTGTTGTTTGCTGATAGCCGTCTGAAGTTCGTTCATAGCAAGCTTGGCATCAGCTTCAGGGGGAATGTAGGCAGCAGTCATGATGGTGGAGGTGAACTCCCATGGAAGATAAAATGTTCTGCACTTGACCATACGTTGGCTGAGCAGTTTCGCTCCTCAATGACTTAGTCTTACCGGAGTCGGCTGCCGTTCTGTTTGCCCGGTGCGTGTGATGATCGGTTAGGCTAATAGCGTTGTCCGGTATTCCACTGTTTGGCCAAGTTTCTTGCTGTGGTTGAATGCGGAGACGAGTCTCATCCATTTTGTTCGCCAGTGACCGTACATCGGCGAGGAAAATGCTGGGCAAGGATAGTTGGTGTGGTGTTAGCTTTAGCTTAGCTCTTAGCCCACCGCGTCTTCCCCGTCTGTGTTTACGGTCTCTGTGCCGTCTGCGAGCACTTCCGCCCGGCCGACTTGAGTGTGCCGCCTCGGGTGTCCTGCCGATCTTAGGGTTGAAGATTGTTGATAAAGGTCTCGGAAGCGTATAAACCAATATCCAGAAACTCTTGTTGGGTGCACGATGTTAGAGCACTACTGTTTTGCCCGAACAGACGCGAAAAGAGCAGAATAAATACTACAAAAAAAAAGAATCTGGAGCGCCATCGGGCTTTGTGTGCACACGATGTGTGCGCGCCACCATCCTCCAAAATGAGTTTATAATTATACTAATGTGTACCCTGATAACACTTTAAAAAGTAGAGCAAACCACTACTTGGAACAAATCAGTTATAAATAAAGTTCAAGTTGAATTGAATTGAATTGAATTGAATTGAAAAATCCTTTATTAGTCCCACAGTGGGGAAATTTCACGTCACAACAGCAACAACAAATCCACGCAAATAAATAAACAAACATCACCATAAGGCACTGCACACATCATAATAAACAAACAAACAAACACAGACCATAAATGAACCTGCCCGTCATAAGCATAGTTCCAGTCACCATTTTAAATTTAAGTTCAAATTGTAGAGTCTAATCGCAGCAGGTAGGAAAGATCTGCGATATCTCTCCTTCACACAGCGGGGGTGAATCAGTCTGCCACTGAAGCTGCTCTCCAGAGCAGACAGTGAGTCCACCAGTGGGTGAGAGTCCAGGTCCAGGATGGATGATAGTTTTTCCAGGACTCTTCTCTCACCCACCTCCTGCACTGTGTCCAGAGTGCATCCCAGGACAGAGCTGGACTCACTGATGATCCTGTCCAGTCTCTTCCTGTCTTTGCCTGAGATGCTGCTGCTCCAGCAGACCACACCGTACAGGATTGCTGATGCCACCACAGAGTCATAGAAGATCTTCAGGAGTGACCCTCTCACTCCAA
>MU204331.1:23761-36971 GCA_017309775.1 Paedocypris sp. Pulau Singkep | reverse complement strand
TCTCCATCTTCCTCCTGTATCTGGCCTTTCCCTCTCGAATTTTCCTCCTCAGCTCCTTCTGTACACGCCTGAGTTCTTCCCTGTTCCCGGATCTGAACGCTCTCTTCTTCTCCTTTAAGAGGACTTTAATCTCAGAGGTGACCCACGGCTTGTTATTAGCGAAATGCCGTACCACTCTGGATGGAACAGTGTTTTCACAAGTTGGTGACCAACAAACGTTTTGTACTCCCAGATTAAACTCTTTGGTCATGGCTTTGATTTCTAGACTTCCACATCAAATTTTATGCTTTCATCAGTAGATCCTCTGACTCAGAAATAATTAATAATGTAGAAATCTTCAGAATGCTTTTTGTTAAATGCCAAAAATTGAGACGTGTTCATTTGTGCATGATGGCAACCACTGTGTGTGAATGACTCGATATTGAATTCTTAATATTAAACCAAAAATATATTGATGGTTCAGGAAAAAACTTTTTTTATTTTTAATATAATTTTAGCCCGGCAGACCCTGCACATCATAAGCCAAACTAATCACATCCACAATCCAGTGTGATAAACGCTGCTTTGACAAGGTACGGCAAACAAACAGCTGCTCCGCAAACCTAAAAGATCTTGTTCTGTCCACATAGGCCCACAAGGCCCGAACTGGAGGATGTTACTCCAGGTGTGTGAGAGCTGAAAGGCCTCCTCGTCTCGGTTCATGGTTGCGTGCGCCCGTTTTCTAATCTCCACCGCCTCCAGTATCCACCTCCGGTGTCTGTTGCTCTCCGTGCGAACGATGTTTGTCTGTTCCCAGTCCATGACGTGATTTTCTCTTTTGCAGTGGTCCGTTATGGCCGACTTAAGGTTTTCTTGTGTTGCCTGCAGTCGCGCTGACCTAGTTAACCGTTTTTTTGTTTCTTTGTCATATTCACTTGTGTTCTTTCTTCCTTGTGGAAAGTGACCTTCCTGTTTCCCCTATGTATGTCGTGTTGCTTGTAACATCCTCCAGCAGCAGGAGGACAGCAAGAGGCAGAGTCGGCAAGTCAATCGGCCGACTCCGCCTTGAGAAAAAATCAGCTGTTTTTAACCACGTCACCACTCCATCGGGTGACACCTCTGAGGAAGACGGAAGTTAACGTCGAAACATGTCAGGCTTGCTAGGAATTTAACACACACAATCGTGTCTGAGATACAGAAATAGATTAATTAAATTATAAGAAATAAAACACTGGAAGAATGTTTGAAGGATTTTATCCACTCAGGGAGGAAGCACTACAAATTTAAGGAGACACATTAAAGCAGTGCATCCAACAGTGCAGTTAGCACAAGTAAGTGTGGACAGGGACGATGGGGCCAGCGCGACAGCTGCAAGTATCTCCACCTGCAGCACTTCATCTGGACCTTCTGGACTACCAGCAGCACCAATCAGCACTAATATTAATACATTTTATTTACAGCGCCTTTCAGGACACTCAAGGATGCTGTACAGAACGAACAGAGTAAATACACACAAACGATTTAAACTGCAAATGTATATAGGGTGAATTGAACAACACAGCCAAGTTACAGGAGTCCAGGAAGACATTGAAAGTCCAAAAGCCAATTGAAAAAGGTGTGTCTTTAGTGCAGCCTTGAAGACGGTTGAGGCCTGGGGAACGCCAGTGGAGACTGGGGATGACAGTGATTGGAAGGACCCTTCATACACCTCTGCCTAGCAGGAAAACTCTATCTCAAGCTCTACTGCCCAACACTTATGGAAAGCTAAGAGCTGGGGTGTTTGAAAGAATCGAGAATGCTTCTGTAGCGACCACAAGCTATATGTCCATGACCTGCCACTACATTGAGGATTTTAAAATGGCCTCCCATCTCTTAGACTGCTTTGTACTAACAGGCAGGCACACTTCAGCTCACCTGGCAAGTGGTGTCCAGGATGGAACCTTGATGACAAGGTTGTAGCTTGTGTCACGAACAATGCCAGCAACATAGTGGGAGCCCTTGAAGTTCACCTACACTGGGATTACATACCTTGCTTCGCGCATGTTTTGAATCTCATTGTGAGAGCTGCACTTATAGAGGTTCAGAGCATAATTACCAAAATAAAGGCAGTGGTGGAATACTTCCACAGAAGCACGGTTGCTTCTGACAGACTGAAGGCCATACAGCAGCAGATGGGTCAGGAGCAACTTTGACTGAAGCAGGATGTGGCTACAAGGTGGAATTCGACATATTACATGTTGAAAAGGATCTTGGAGGTCAAAGAGCCAGTCATCTCCACCCCGGCACTTCTAAATGCACCGCTGTCCAAGGAATTTGTCCAGAAATTGTCCAAAAAATAGTGGAGATTATGAAATCTTTTTGAGGTCACTGTTGAAGTGAGCACTGAGAGGCATGCGATTAAAGTGATTCATGTTATTTATGGAATTCCTTTATTGGACAAATCGGTGTACACAAAATGGATTAGATTCCTCTCTAACTTTGTAAATGTACAAGATCATAAGCACAAATATATATCATGATAATATATAAAATGTTTTATATAAGTTAATGATGATCCTAACTGTTTGATATTATAACTGCTTTTGAGAACATTTAAATAATTGAACTCTTTCTGTAGGTTTGTGACAGCCTCTAAGGTGATCGTGATGGCAAAGGGTCTTCAAAAGATTGTTGGCCACTATAAACGAAATACAGCAATATATGGGCCAGTTCAAAAACTGGTGACCAGCCTGATGGCGGAGATGCAGAAGCGGTTCAGTATGGTGGAGCAGATCGAGAAGCTTGCAGATGCTACTAGTTTGGACCCAAGATTAAAAAAAAAGATGCCTTTGTAAACAACAAGGCAGCAGATGAAGCTTTTAAAAAGACTCACAGCCAGTGGCGGTTCTACACTGTATGGCGCCCTGGGCGAGACTCCTCCTTTTTCATTTTTTTCATTATCTGCCTTGACACACAAACGGGTCGCCGTCACAAACGTTTGATACTTTACAGAAAAACACATTGCGGCCGCGCATTTTTTTTTTCCGAGCGCCCGTGGCGCCCCCCATGTGACTTGAAAAAATCAGCCACTGCTGGACACATTCTACCTGGTCATAGAGAGCAGGAGAAGGATCAAGAACCTGCTGAGCCTTCCAAAACACAGGCCATGTTTTGGGAGGATTTTAAAGAAAGAATAGCAAATGTCATGTGTTGTTTCACTTAATCGACGAGTTGGCCTAATTATGTTCAGGTGATGGCAATATCTTGTTCTCTATATAAAAGGAGGGGAAGTTACTCCAAGTGTGTGGTGTGTAGGAGTCATTTGTATCGGTTTTTGGATGGAGAGTTTAGACTTATTTTTATTTTTCCACTTTTGTTGAAATGGGGGTTTTTGCATAGCTTTGTTTTGTTTATTATTTTTTTGTGGTGAAACACAGCACTCTTTATTTTTGTGGTGAAAGAGGCAAAATAAAACTATTCTTTCAGTCTATCAGTCTGTGCAATCACCCTTGGTTGGTTGGCTTTACAAGGGTTACCTGGGCCAAGACGTCAGTTGCACACATTTTAAAATGCACACAGCTGCATTCTTTTTCATATAATTGTACATAAATACAATAAGGGACATTCAACACAAGACAATATGCATTTCATAAAGTTGCAGAAACAGTTGCAGTGATAAAGCAGTATAAAGATATTAAAACACCAGATTTAAAAACACATGTAGGTTATTATCAGGCTTGGCTTTCAGCTTACATTGTTTCCCATATGTGTGACATCAAGAGACTGTTTCGAAAGGGAACTCAGTCTTAAATACAACAACAAATTAGACACAAGACACATGATAATGAAATGAACTCAAATTAAAACATGACACCTGGCCAGACTAATTAATGAAATCAAACTCAAACACATGGCAAAGAAAACAAAGGGAACTGAATTCTGTCAATATAAGCCCCCAAAACACAGGAACTTCAAACCCTGACAGCAAGGCTGTAAAAAAAAACAAAACAAAACAATGTAAGTCAGTGTATGCACAGCATGAAAAACATTTAAGTACAATTCATTTTTTGCCAATGCACGCAGCATGCAAGAATATAGAAATCATATTATACAAATGCAGTAAAGGAAATTAATACAATTAATCTTGGGTGACTACAAGTCCTCCACTTGGTTCTGCAGCATGTTTCAGGTGATTTGCTGCTGCTTGCTCAAAGTCCTCCGTAGAGCTGAAATAACATACAACATCTTTGCAGTTTTAATTGCCAATCGTCAACTGTGACATGTTTTATCTTACTCCCATCAGTGCACATAGACTTGCAGGAATTGAATATTTTGTATTTGCAGTTAAGAATATGGGCCCTTTATGAATGTGATGTCTTTTGAGTCCTCTTGCCCTTTCCCCCCCACTTCATGTTGAACTGGGCCATAATAAAGTCACAGTTTAATTGTATGTTGTTGTTTTTTTTTTTTTTTTTTACTAAAAACACAGAACACGCGTGGGGGATGAGCGTGAGTGATGAAGCAACATCCAGTCTCACCACCGTCGAGTCAAGCCTCGATCCACCGCGCTCCGCCCGACCAAGTTCTCGTTCTTGAGTCGCAAAACTCGGGGATTCCAACTCAACAGGGTTTTAATGGGGGTTATAAACACTGAACACAAAGACTCAACGAGGAAACAAGACTTGGGAATACACTCGGGGAAAACTCGGAATGAAGGTAAGCCACAGGGGTCTTTACATACACGTCAATACAACATAACAAGGAGGCGGAGTCCAGTCATGATGGGCAGGCAGGGTTGTCACAGACACAACGTACTGCATGTGGAAGCACAAATGTCAAGGATTTTGTTTATGCAGTCCTTTTGTGTTCATTCCTCCAACGCTCTTAGACCGTTTGGAATAATCATATAATAGTAAATTATGCTCAACACCGCATCTCAACTATTCAGATGCCAAAGTTCTTTGCCAAGTCATTTAGTACTTCAGCAGAAAATTGTAAAAGCAGAAAAGCAGAAAACTAGGCTAGGGCATCACAGGCGCATGTATCAACTAGGCGTTGCTCCTCGTTCAAATTCCTCTCCTATTTCCATGTGTTTTAAACGAATCCTGGAGGTGGTCGGAAGTGTCTGCTTGAGGCACTTACCCTGCTGGTGGACATCCAGGGTTTTGTCCAGTTTCTGGAACACTGAAAGACATTTACTGACTAGAACGATTACCTCATATTAAAGACTCTCTACTAACCTCCCTAAACCCACACCGGTGTGCCTACCGCAATCATAGCACAGAAGGTTTTGTGTGCAAAAATGGGTTTGGGTGGGTGGACACATTTTGGGAGGGTTTGGATTCGTTTTGGCAGTTTTTAGTTAATCATTTAATAAAGTGGACAACGAGTCCCCTCCACCTGACCTGTCGAGTCATTGATTAATTTAGCACCTGTCGGTCTCCTGTCAGTGACTAATTATCACCTGTTCGATTAGAATCCATTGGCGACTGGATTTGCTAATTTATATTAACTAAAGCTGGAAGACTTGTCAAAAATGTCCAGGCAATACGTGCGCTATGAGACAGTTAAAACTGTTAAAAGCGCCTTACAAAAATACAGAACTTGAAATACACTGATTGCTCTGACCCAAACCAAACCAAAAGGCAGTCATTGTACTTCCACATCAGTCATTGTCCTGATGTGTCATTGTAGTATTTCCTATTGAAACGGCGTTTTAAATTCAACACTTACATTTTAATAGTGTATATAATAACCTATTTTTAAATTGGCTGAAATAAACACATTGTGACGTTTTACACAATGATAATTGTCGCGCTCCATTATCATACCTGGGTTATGGGTGCCATGATGCGTTGAATCTTCTGTCCTTTAACACAGCCTTTCTTGGCAAACACTCTGCTGTTCTCCCTGCTGAAAGGTCATTCCTCAAGCCTAAGCAAAGTAACCGTAGTAATTAGTTTCTTTTAAACAGAAAGCTGGAATTACATAATGTTACATAAAACTGCATGAGTATTTAATAAAGTGAAATAGCAATCTTTAAGCAATCCTTTTTGTTTACCTATGTTAGTATGTTCTTCTGGTCTAATCACATTCTCATCATACGTTATTAAACATATTGACAAACCTCATGGACACATAATAGGACAGGTCATCGGGCATTGAACTCGGCGATCCGGGATGCGTCACAAATTAGTTCTGAGTGCAAATGTCTTCTCCATCATGGCTGCCACGATTTCCTCATTGTCCATTTTCTTACTTCTAACAGAAGGTCCTCTCTTAACTTCTCAAGAATTGCTTTGGTCTTACCAGAAGGCAAGCTGGGGCAGTATTTGACCCCAGCTTTTCTAGGCTTCTTGACACCAGAAGCAGGACTGCGTTTGTCTGCAGGTTCGTTAGCTAGGGAATAAAATCTCAACTTCTGGGCACCTAAGCCGCTTGCTTCCATCTGTAGTTAGCAAGCTTGTACTTTAGGTTGACCTACCAGCCACTGTATCCTGCTGAAGATCCTGGTTCTTTTAAACATGGAGGACGGCATACTTCAAAATCCCTGTCTGAGGGCTACACTTTATACTGAATAATTGCTTCAGATAAATCATCTAAAATGGCAGTTTTGAGGCCAATGTCTGGGTTCATTAAACTCCCCATTTCTTTAACTGCATTGTTAGCTTTTTCCAACTGCAGGTTACAATCGTAAGTAAATGAGGGTATTTGAAAAACCACCGGCCATCCTGAAGATCTTGAGCTGGAGGGTTCAGGAGAAGACAAAATATTCACATCACACAAGCTACTAGAAGGTGCTGATGAACTACATAACCTGGAAGCATTGGATGAGGGAGGGGGTGGGGAGTTTTCAGGCAAAACAGGTTACAGAATAAAAAATAAAAAAAAAGCTTCAAGTTGCTTTTGTCTTGAACGTGTGACACCAAAGTCAAGTAGGTAAACTCATTGTTAAACTCTGTGTCCATAAACTGGACTCTGAAGGGCACTTCTGCATTGCATTCCTCCTTTATGTGCTGAACAAGTTCACCAACAGTCTTAGGATGGCCCTCAAGCAAGGTAAGTCTTCTTCTTCTTCTCTTTTGTTTTACTGCGGTTGGCATCCAACTTCTGGCCAAAAACCTCCCTTCCTTCACACGCCCTCCTCCCTTTAATCTTTCAAATCCTTGTAACTAGTTTTGCATCTTTTATATACCTTAATACTATTTTGTTCTTTTCCCTCCTCTATGGGAATTGTTTTCCATCATACCTCAAAATGGGGTTAAGTGTTCAAATAAAGATTTCATCCGGGAAAATCCAAAGGCATAGAACGTAACGAAACGAGAGGCGAGAGTGACAGGACAAAAATCAACTGACAAAGACTACATGTAACACAGGGACTTAAATACAGAGATTTGCGATTAACACAAGACACCTGGGACATGAACATGAAGCGGCAACAAACAGAGACAAAAACTTCAAAATAAGAGTCAAGAGTACTTCAAAATAAAGGCTTTAAGCCAGGATCTGTGACAACATGTTGCTGCCGCCTTGGAACAGAATCAATTTATTTGATCTGTGCTTGTAAGGAGATTTTCATTTCGGCCTTGCATTCGTGTGTTCAGTTCATTCAGATATAAAAAAAATGTCTGCCAACCTTGCACACCACCTGTCACTTGCTAGCAGCTTTGCATATGCGTAATGGGTACGCAAATGGGTTCCTCGTTTGTCAGAAACACTTAAAAGTTCTTGTCGCAGCTCATACACACAGGACAGCACTTTGCTGCGCGACAATCATCAGACCTTCGTATGAAACAGCAAGGCTTACTGCTCCGCTCCCATTTATTTATTTATACATTGCATTTTTATAGCCCCTTTCTAACACCCAAGGTCGCTGTACAGGGCTGGGTCAAACAAACAAATAACAGGACAACAAAAAGTAAAGTTATGGTGGATACGCAATGGAAAACGGGTGAGTTTTTAGCTTGTTCCTGAAGGTGGGCAGTGATGTTATTGTCCGGAGATCAGGTGGGAGGCTGTTCCAGAGTTGAGGGGCTGAGAAATTGAAGGCTCTGTGTCCAAAAGTGGAGAGGCGGGCGGAGGGAACGGACAGGAGACCAGCTGAAGAGGAGCGGGTTGGAATGTATGGCTTTAGGAGGCTGGAGAGATAACGAGGTGCCAAGTTATGGAGAGCTTTGAACGTGATGATGAGAACTTTGTAAATAATGTGTGAAGTATTTGGGAGCCAGTGAGTTTCTTGAGTATTTACTGCCTTTGAGTTTGAGGGAATCGGATGCAGACCAGGTGTTTATTTCTTGAAGGCAGGTGGTGAGGGTGGCAGGAGGGAGAAAAGCAGAAGGTTTAGTGGAGATGTAGAGCTGGGTGTCGTCAGCGTAGCAGTGTCTATATTGCCTATATTGTGTTTTCTGAGTATCTGACCCAGGGGGAGGAGATAAACTGTAAACAGCAGGGGCCCCAGGACAGAACCCTGAGGCACGCCACAGGTGTGGACCTGAAATTTCCAAGCTGGATGAACTGGGTGCGGTTTGATAGGTAGGATATAAACCATGATAGGGCAGTGCCAGAGAGACCAAGATCAGACAGCCGGTCGACTAAGGTGCAATGGGAAATCGTGTCGAATGCAGCAGTAAGGTCAAGGAGCACAAGTATGGTGAGTAGCCCAGAGTCTGCTGCCACCAGGGTGTCGTTGGTGATCATGGTTGTTTCTGTGCTGTGGAGGGGGCGGAAACCAGATTGGAATTGTTCGAAGAGTTAATTTTGGGTAAGATGTTTCAGGATTTGGACGGCAACTACTTTTTCAAGAATTTTAGAGATATATGGCAGGTTAGAGATGGGGCGGAAATTATCAAGGTCATCAGGGTTGACGCCTGTTTTTTTGAGAATAGGGGTGATTAGAGCATTTTCAGCTGATGTGGTACGTGTCCTGATGCGAGGAGCAGATGATGGCGGTGATGTCCGGTGCAATTGAAGTGCAGCATGATTTCAGAAGCCTTGTGGGCAGAGGGTCCACGTTACAGGTAGAAGATTTTGAGCTGGAGATTAGTTTTGTTACTTCAGGTAGAGTTGGGAGCGTGAAGGTGGATAATATCGATGGATTGAATGGACTTGACGAGGATGGGTGCATGGGCTGACTCCAATATTCATGGAGCTGGGCATGAATATTGCTTGAATATTGCATGAATATTGCTGAAATATACAGACATGAAGAGAAAAGGGAAAGACGTGCCACTGATGTGGACACCAGCTCATGTGGGAATAAGAGGAAACGAAAGAGCGGACAAAATGGCAAAACTAGTGACAAAAAAGGAGAGAATTGATGTAGAAGTAAAGTTGTCTAAATCAGAAGGGAAAGGAATAGTGTGGAAGCAGGCGATGAAAGAGTGGCAAAGACAGTGGGACGGGGTTATAAAGGGCAGACACTTATGAAATGCAAAGAAAAGTGGGTGCTGAGAGGAAATGGGGAGGAAGGAGAAGGAAAGAGGTAATAATTACTAGAATAAGAATAGGACACGGTCATTTGAATAATCATTTAAGAATTATGGGAAAACATTCAAGTGGATTGTGTGGGGAATGTAGGGCGCCAGAAACAGTGGATCATGTCATGCTGAGGTGTAGAAAATATGAGAGACAGAGAAGAGAGATGATGGAAGAATTAAAAAAAGGTTGGAATGAGTGGAAATGGAATAAAAGATATAATGAAACAAATGGGGAGCAAGCGGGGCAGGACATTAGTATTTCAATATTTGACAAAGACAGAACAGGTGAGTAGGATATAGACGGGACGAGAGAAGATGTAGTTATGTAATGAACATAAGGAGGCAGTAGTGCGACATACGTGGACGCAAACCGCCGCTAAAAACCAAAGAAGAAGCTGAATAATGTCGTTCGTGAAGTTGAGAAGAGTCAGGTGAGCGAGATGCTTGACTGAGAGAGAGAGAGAGAGAGATCTCATTCTGCTCTCTGTCCGTCACTCACAAGTCCTTGATAAAAATATAATGATAATATAAGAAATGATGAGATTAAGATTGTGTTGTTCATATCATTGACAGTATTAAGTACACAATGCAAACACTTACACACACACACTTAAATAAAAGACAGAATAAGTTAGAGCGGCACGATTAATTAAAAGATTAGTTAAAAGATCGCAATTTCGATTCTCCCCCTTCACAATCTTAATTCAGCATTTATACGATTCTTCCAAACTTTCTGATCTACGACCAGTAGATGCATATTATTACAGATAATATATTATAGATAATAAATATTACAACCAAAGAGCAGTGTTCCATTTTAGTAAGTTAAGACTAGTGAGTTATAGTAATACTTGTTACATTTAAGCACAGATTACACTTAGAATCATGTTTCTGGCAGAATTAACTACTTTTAAAACGGGCGTTATTTATAGGCCACTTAAAAATAAAGGGAAAGGTAGAGCTTTAAGTATTTCACGGTTACTTCTCGTCTTCGTTCGGCTAATAATGGAGGCGAAGTGATTTATCAATTGATTTGTTTATTGCGGTGTGACGGAAGGAACGCTTAACACGCCCCCCCCGATTCTACGTGAACGTAAAAATAAGTTAGAAATTATATTTATATGTATATATATATAATATTGTCTGGACTATAAGCCGCTACTGTTTTCATAGGTTTTGAACCGTGCGTCTTATACAAAGCTGCGGCTATTCTCTAAACCGGAATCAGAATCAAAACTAAGACAAAATAAATGCACAGAAGAAACCGCTACTTCCTCTTTAGCAGATATAATTTTTATAAGTTTTAATCAGCAAAGTTGCTGGTGTTAAAATACAGGTGAGGAAACGATCTATTTAGTTACATTTACAATTCAAAATCCTTCTGTTCCTGTAGTAAACACAGTAATCCCTCGTTTATCACGGTAGAAACGTTCCAAGCCCGACCGCTATAGGTGAAGATCCGCGAAGTGGAGGCACAACATTTACGTATTTATTTAACACTTATTCAGACTTTTAAAACGCTTTTTTTCACGTGGTATTCTTTATTAAAGTAATGTTAACAAACATCTCAGTACAAAAATCACAGGAACAGATGTCTAGTAATAAAACAGTAAGTGCACAACATAAACAAACAAAAGATTGTTAAGCAGTGTGTACTAATAATGTGAAGGTATTTTACATACATAGATACATACAGTGCAACAGAAAGAACGTCAAGCGATAAAACAGTAAGTGTTTTAGTGTTTTATTCACCACGTAAAAAATGATCACGCTACGCACATATAAAATATAGAATTAAACTGTAGAATTTCACAGTATTTAATGAAACGAATGCAAGCAGTAAAACAATAATTGCACCACGTAAGAAACGTGAAATTGAGAGATATTAATTCGTATTCCTCTAATTAATGTCTCCAAGATTATTAGAGATATTATATGCAGATATTATCTTGTATGCAGGTGCGGCTTGTTTATCTTTTTTACTTTTTTTTTTTTTTTCAAAAATAGAGCGGACGCTGCTTAAATACAGGTGCGGCTTATAGTCCAGAAAATACGGTAATAAACCGTGCAACCCTGGATACAACAGAGACTGTAGATATGAAGATAACACTATCTTACGCTGGTTTCCCCGGTTTTCTCCTTTTTCTAAATTGCTTTACGCATTTGAATGGATTCCTTTTTTTTCGCCGCTTCTCTGCCTAAATCTGTTTTTTTTGTTTTTGTTTTTTGTGTGCGCGTGTGTGTGTGTGCAGGGCTTCTGGAAGGTTCCGTGTGCGCGGGAGTCGGTCCTGACGGGTGGAGGCGGGGCTACGGCGGCCGGACTGATGCACTTCCTGTGGAGCAGTGAGTGTGACGGAGAGTGACACGCCTCCCTGACACGCCCCCTGCTTTACCTTCACTCAGGTCGAGTCAGATGATCCTTCCACGCGGCGGATTCACCATCACCACACTCACCACATGGTAACACACACACACACCTAAACAATCATATCGCACACACACACACACATACGGGTTTTCATGCATACTGGGGACGCCATTTTAAATCATCACTTCCGGGGACTAGCCTTTCTCCAAATCTCAGAGAGCTGAAAAAAATCAGGTATATTTGTAAACATACACACCTTCAGATATTAACATTTTTAAATTCCATATTTTTAGACTGTTATAACCATGCTTCCTGAGGACTTCCGAAAAAACCATGGAACGTGTGTTATGGGAACCTAATTTGCATATAACACACAATGCTGTTTTTTACTTCTGGGGACCTAACATTTTAAAGGGAGGATTTAAACAGGTGATTGACAATGAAGCTGTTCAGTAAAGCAATATAAATGGGTTCATTGACCTTTTATTTTTTTTTCTCCTCAGAACAGGAGCAATTTTAATAATTCAAAACAACAAAGTTTTTTCCAAAAGAGCAGCAATTATAATAACTAAAAACAAAAAAAGCCAGTCTAAAGTTTACAGATCTGGTTTCAAAACAAAACTGTACCACAGTCGTTTAGCTTTAACATTTACTCGTTTTTTTGAACAACGCAATGCTTTTATAAGCAAAAGTTACATTTTCCCATTTTTTCCCAAAACAGCAGCAATTATATTAATTCAAAACTAAAGAAGCCAGCCTAAAGTTTAAAGATATGGTTCATAAACAAAACTGTACCACAGTCATTTAGCTGTAACATTTACTCTTCTTCATAAAAACATTGGAGCCTTCAAAAAAACAAGTTACACTTTCCAATTTTTTTTTCCAAAAGAACAAAAATTGTAATAATTAAAAACAAAAAAAGCCAGTCTAAAGTTTACAGATCTGGTTTCAAAACAAAACTGTACCACAGTCTTTTAGTTTTAACATTTACTCAGTTTTTGAAGGCTGCAAAGCTTTAATAAACAAAAGGTACCATTTCCCATTTTTTTTTTTTTCTAAAACAGCAGCAATTATAATAATTTTTAACAAAAAAGCCAGCGTCAAATTTACAGATCTGGTTTCAAAACAAAACTGCACCCGATCTTTTAGCTTTAACAATTACTACATTTTTTTTTTTGACTGCAATGCGGTTATAAACAAAATATTTTACATTCTGCCACGTCCGGTTCTTTAGAGCCTCTGGTTCAGCATTTAGACACTTTTCACAATCTGCCTTGCCGGGCACAATACATGAGCGAATGAACCTGTTCATGCTTTTCTCCACAGCTTCAACCTCTGCTTGATTCCACGGATTTTTCCTAACCTTACCTGTTGAAAACAAAACAACAATAGTAATAATAATAATACA
>MU204331.1:6728-17408 GCA_017309775.1 Paedocypris sp. Pulau Singkep | reverse complement strand
GCTAGTTGGAGCTCTTTCAAAGGTAAACTTCCACTCACGTGAGGGCAAAATGGAATTTCGTCACCTTGCCACAGAGACTCAGTTGCGTTCCAGAAGCCAACCCTCTTCTGCGCCAACGTTGAACTGCATTTTCAACGGGGTCTACCATCACCGGCAACAGGGTTTGAGCTTGCGAGTTTTTTTCGATGTTTCTTGGTTATTGCCTGTGTGTTTTCGGGGTTTGATATAGATTTGGGTGGATGCTCTGTGTATTTTTTTTGTTTTGTTCTTCTGGGGGAATGTAAATGCGGCATTTTTCACGCCAGAAAGAGGAGGTATAATAAAAAATATATATATATTTTTTTTTTCCTTTTCTGGTCAACACGTGTATGTGTCTTAGTGTTTTTTTCATAACAGACTAGGGTCATAGGATTAAGTAAATTTTGAATGCCAAGTTGGCATATGATAAAGCCTGGGTTGTGTTTAATGATAATTGAGTTTTTTATTAAATGTGCTTCTCCAAGACGGGTGTTTACATACCCCTGGATAAATTCACATATATTATAATTAGTTGTGAAACCGTCTGACAGGAGGGCTACAATTATATTAATTTTACAACATTTCAGCAGGCCAGTATGTCAAGTTAAACATTTTAGTTTGAATTATATTTTATACTCTTGAGTGTTGCAATATGCTTAATAAATATTTGCATGTTTGTAACACATTTAGTTTCATTTATTCTTTGCAATTGCATAAATTAATAATGAAGTTTCAATGCCTTGATTTTAGTACAGTTAGTACACCAAGATAGCAATAAATGCAATTTTTTTTGGTGTTTGGGTTTTCAGCCAGGCTTTCCTCTTTTTCGGTTTTGGCCAAGAATTTTAATTTCGGTGCATCACTACTAAAGTGTTTTTGTTGTGTGTGAAGATTAAAACAACAGTTTTTTACACTTTTGGACTGTCATCCACGCATGCATGTGGTAAGAAAAAGAATGCGCTCGTTTCGTATAGCTAACTTTTTTTGCAATTTGGGACAAAATTTTTGCGCTGACGCATTTCTTTACTTGGGATTTTCGTTAACTAGGACATATGTAAGTCGGGGTACCACTGTACTCTAAAATAATCTAAAATAAATATAATTCTACGTTCTCAATCATGCAACACCAAAATATGTTAAATTCATATAAATAATGATAGCTTACCTTTAAAGGGGTTTATGTATTTCACCTCGAGTTTACATGTTTTGTCAGTTTTTGAACTAACATGGTGCAAGGCATCTTTTGTGGGAGTAATTCTTGGTGGCATTGTAACCTGCAAAACAAGTAAAATAAAAAAACAAATCGATTATTAAGGTCATTAATTTTAATCTGCATCATCCCAATTGTAATAATTTGTGACAAATCATTTTGGTACAACATAGCATAATTCACATTAAATGAATTCATATTTATTCAGCACAAGTCATATTAAACTTTAAAAGGTAGCTTTAGTTCGGCTGAAGGAATTCTTCTTTACACTAATAAACATTGATCATCTTTACACTGTAACGCTTACGTTAAAAGTGCAGAGTGGGAAGGACGTTTATTGAGGCAGTAGTTTGCATAACAGTTGCATAATCCGTGGGAGAACGAAAAATAAAAGACAATTACAAATCACACTCCCGTCCTTAAGTTAACGCTCAACCAAGCACCCAATCCTGGTCCTAACGCCCGCCGGATTATATCGTCCACACTTTAAGCCCGCACGTTAAACTGTGTCGGCAACAACTGACAATCTAAAATGCGAATTGTCTGCGAGTTATAATCGTTCAGGGAATACTAATATGTGAATGCGCGCATATGAGTTGAGCCTGAAGAGAATCCGATCCTGCGTCCCGCGGAGCGGAAAAGACGTGCAATGAATGAAGCGATTTATAGAGAAATGAACTATTCTTTAACAAAGTAAAATCATACTTATTTTATTTTTAATCTTTCAGATAATTGAAACGACGTTAAGTACTTTTCGGTCTTTTTACTGAACGGGAATTAAAGAACCGAATTACAAAAATGATTTGAATCTCCACACCTTGATTTCGGATACAATAAGTCGTTTTCTTTAAAATAGTCCGATTGGATTATTGTAATCGGATTGGTTATACGCGTTTTCTGTGATTTATTTGATACCAAACTGCATCAACTTGGAATGAATTTATCCCTGTGCAACTGGACTGTGGATTTTCTCACTAACCGCACTCAGGAAGTCAGACTGGGAAGAAACATCTCACTCCCTCAAGGGTGTGTTCTGAGCCCTCTGCTCTACACACTCTACACCCATGACTGCCTTTCCTCCTCAGCAGACAATCTCATTGTCAAGTTTGCCGACGACACCACCGTGCTGGGACTTATCTCGAACAACGATGAGACCACCTACAGGAAGGAGGTGCAACAACTGGTGTCATGGTGTCATGGAAACAACCTAGTGTTAAACACCAAAAAGACAAAAAAAATCGTCGTGGACTTCCGAAAGAAAAGACAAACTCATCAACCAATACTCATCTGCAATGAAATAGTAGGAGAGAGTGAGCAGCTTCAGATACCTGGGCGTAACCTTGACTGAGGACCTGTCGTGGGGCAAGCACGTCACCTCAGCAGTGGGTAAGGCACAACAACGCCTCTACTACCTGAGGAAGCTGAGGAGGGCAAACATTCCCAGGCTTATGATAGGGAATTTCTACAACTGCGCCATCAACAGTGTTCTCACCTACGGGCTCTTAGTGGGGTTTTCCAGCTGCACTAAGGCGGACCAGAAGGCACTCGAACGAGTAGTGAAAGCAGCTAGTAAAATTATTGGAACTACGCTACCGGAGACCAGCTGTATCTACTCCACCCGCTGCCTGAAGAGGGTACACAACATCCTGTGGGACCAACATCACCCTGCGTTCAGCCTCTTTCACCTGCTGCCCTAAGGGAGAAGATACAGGTCAATCAAGGCCAGAACAACAAGACTAGCAAACAGCCTGTATCCACAGGCTGTGAGGCTACTCAATACTGCACCTCCATCACCCTCCACCTTCCCATGGACAATTAATTAAACATCCATATTTAAAAAGTAGCACTGGACCGTTCTGCATTGCTGCACTGTAACTGCCCCCCCCCCACACACAATAACTCTGAACTGTCTGCCAACGTATTGCACTTTGTCATATATGCACTTCTAATGCACTTTACAATACTTACCTCCTGGTTAAGCTGGTTTTGCACTTTTGCACTTTGACTAAATGTATTATTGTATATGCTCAAAACGTAATTTCGTTGTTTTCTTGTAAACAATGACAATAAAGACTACTACTACTACTACTAGTCAGTCGAGGGGCTTTCAATTTCAATTCAATTTTATTGTTTTGCGTAAAGTGCCTTACAACTACTCTTATTATTATTATTATTATTATTATTAATAATATTTACTATGTGGTTTCAGTTACAGTTTGTAGTTAGACGACAGTGTGTGTGTGTGTGTGTCAGGCTGGTCTGCAGGTATCGAGCGGCTCGTCTCCGTGTGCAGCAGCGCCTCCTTTAGGACAGTTTGCGTAAGAAGCTTCTGTACGAGGGCACAGAGCTGGACCCGTCCCGCAGGAGCTGATGATGATGATGGAAAAACTACCTTCATCGTGTCTTCATCGGCTGTACGTTATCTGGAGTGTTATCTGAAATGTGTGTGTATAATAAAGAGATGTGATGATGACAATAAACGCCAAACGAACAGTGTGCGTCGAATTATAGTGCGTCATAAGATCGGGTCAGATCAGATCGTGTGGAATCGTTCGCTTATTTGAAATAAATTTTATTATTGTTATTTTCGTATTACATTTTTTTCTTTATTTTTTTATTTGAATGTATTCGTTTATTTGTTCATTTTCGTTCATTTGTTTGAAATTTACGTTTGATGTTATATATGGAATCAGACTAGTGGCAAAAATAACAAACGTAAATTTTGAAGAGAGGAAGAAAATGCTTTTCCCTTTCATAGTCAGGTCACTTCGACGTCAGTCAGATGCTGACGGATGCGTCAGCCATTCGCGTTCATTCTTACGAACCGGCCAATGAACGGTCAAGTTCAATGGCTGCATGAATTTGCATGCCACCTTTGACCCGTACCAGCTAGTATAAAAGGGCGGTGGCGTGCCACATATAAATACCTTTCAGATGATTGAAGCCAGATCGTCGTTTCATCAACCAACTCGATAAGGCTCTTCATTGGAACTCTGCAGTAATCCAAGCTGGTTTTCGCTCCTCCGAAAAGACCCCGGAAGCAGCTGAAAACTCCTTGTTACGTCGGCGAAGAGTTTTTATCTGAAAGAGCTCCAAAGCGTTCGACACGTCCTTTTAAGAATGGAGTCACGCTTGTGCAAATCTTCTGATTGCGGTAAGTGGTTGTCGCCGTCGGATGAGCACGAGCGCTGCGTCCGCTGTTTGGGTGTGGCGCATGCGGATGCGGCGCTCGTGTCGAGTTCGTGCTCGGTGTGTGAACGCATGCCGATCGTGACACTGCGGAAGAGACGGGATTTCCTCCGGGATCGGGACGCCGCGGTTTCCCGACCCGCAGAATCCGGTGAGGCGCGCTCGTGGGGAGTTAGGGTAGATGGTGATCTCGGGTCTCCATCCCGTAGTATCCACTACCGAATCCAGTCACTAGAACTCTCCGGCGAAGCACGAGATTCTGATGATTTGCTGGATTCATCCGACGACGAACAATCGCTTGAGTTTCCATTGAAGGATGACTCACTCTCTGCGTTGGAGGACATGGTCGTGGCGCCCGCAGAGACGCCGACGCGATAACCCGGTTGTGGTAGTGCTAGCTCGCGCCGCGAAGAAGGTAGGATTAGAAGTGGAGATTCCACTTCTAGATTCTTGATTCTAGAAGTGGATGATTGGTGCCCGGCACGTTCATCGATTAAGCAATCGAGGATGGCCCGGGTTCCCCTTTATTTTCCCGAGCTACACGAGGAGTTGACCAAGACGTGGCAAGCCCCCCCCAGTGGCACGCTCGCGCACTGGTAGCGACTCCTTCCTCACTTCCCTCACAGGTGGTCTTTCCCGGGGCTATTTGGACTTTCCTTCCACGGAACGGGCTATCGCGACCATTGAAGCGGCCGTTTTCGGACACAAAATGGTCGCGATAGCCCGTTCCGTGGAAGGAAAGTCCAAATAGCCCCTGGAGGGACCGTCCAAGGCTTCCGGGCAGGTCGGCGAAGTTCCTGTACGCGCTAAACACTAAGGGCTACGCCTGCAATGGCCAGACCGCATCCGCGCTCCACGCACTGGCGGCTATTGCCGTTTACCAAGCAGAGTTGCTGGCGGAGCTAGAAGGGGAAGCAGCGCCCCCTGATTTGGTTCAGGAAGTGCGTGTGACTACCGACCTCATCCTACGGGCAGCGAGGGTCGCAGCACGTACGACAGGGGCGTCGATGGCAACTCCGGTGGTCCATGGAGCGCCACCAATGGCTCGATCTCTCAGACATGCCGTGCGCAGTTAGGAACCAGTTCCTGAACGCACCCATCTCTAGGTCGGGCCTCTTCGGCGACACGGTGGGGCAACTATGTAACAGTTCTCTACCCTCCGGCTGCAGACTAAAGCTATTTCCCATGTCTTTTCCAGGCCATGGCGAAAGCATCTCCAGCTGGAAAGCGCCGGCGACGCCCAGTGACTGCGGCTGAGGTCCCTCGGCCCCCGGCACCACCGCCGCAGCAGAGGAGCAGATCTCGCCGCAGAAGGGCGACGCACTCTGAATCCAGGTCAACAAGGGACGCCAAACGGCCTCCCTTACGATCCTGATGTGTTCGGAGTGGAGGGAGCAGAGCAGGGAGTATGGTTGAGCTCCGACCATCGAGCCACCACTGTCGAAGTCCATCCACAGGTGAACAGAAGTGGGGCTACCACCTATGGTGCTAGCCAACTTCACAGTAAAAGACAGATGCACCCACACTCACATTCCCTCCACTCCTACCGAGGAACAGAAGACTCCTCTGTTCCCTCGCGGGTCGAGTTGTCCGCTAACACCGGATACTCCCTGCGCGGTAGAAGACCGGAGTTCCAGGTCGGGGGTCATGCTCTCCTGTGTCGTGGGGGAGAGAGACCCCAACTCACCAAATCGGTCGAGGAGCAGGCTCCGGCCGGCACCTCCCGACATGGTGAGAGGTCGGTTGTCCAGACTGGGACCGGTCTCGGGGACCCCACGGCTTTGTTCCCCCTCAGACGGTCCTTGACGGAATGGTGCGCCCTTCCTCCGCCCCCTTGGGTGATCCGAACCGTGAGACTCGGCTACGCTCTGCAGTTCGCCCGCCGGCCTCCGGTATTCCGAGGCGTCCTCACCACTCACGTGGGCTTGAGAGACGCTCTCGTATTAAGGGCAGAGGTCTCCTCGCTGTTAGCGAAGGGCGCCATCGAGGTGGTGCCCCCAGCCGAGACGAGGAGCGGGCTTTACCACCCGTACTTCGTGGTCCCCAAGAAGACCACGTATGCGGGTATGCGGCCCATTTTGGATCAGAGGTCCCTGAACGGCTACCTTCACAGGTTTTCGTTCAGGATGTTGACCCAGAGGGACATTCTGAGGGCAGTTCAGCCCCAGGATTGGTTTGCCGCTATCGACCTTCAAGACACGTACTTTCATGTCTCGATCTTGCCCCGGCACAAGCCTTTTCTGCGCTTTGCTTTCGAGGGCCGAGCGTATCAGTACAAGGTCCTGCCCTTCGGCCTCTCTCTGTCACCACGAGTCTTTACGAAGATAGTGCAGGCTGCCCTCTCTTCCCTGAGAGTGTGCGACTTCCGGATCCTGAATTACCTGGACGACTGGCTACTACTAGCCAGGTCACGGGGTCAGTTGATCGCACAGAGAGACGCAGTGCTCAGGCACTTGAGCCGACTGGGGTTACGCGTCAACCGAAAGAAGAGCACTCTGACCCCGTGTCAGCAGATCTCCTTTCTCGGGCTCGACCTGGACTCCGTTCTGATGTGCGGCAGGCTATCCTCTCGGAGAGTCGCCAACATCCGGAGGCAACTGGAGGTGTTCACCCCCGGCTTCCGGGTGCGATGCAAACACTTCCAGAGGATCCTAGGCCACATGGCGTCTGCCTCCGCGGTGACTCCGCTAGGCAAGTTACACATGCGGCCCCTTCAGTTTTGGATCCGGGGCAAGGTCCCAAAACGAGCCTGGTGGTTGGGGAGATACCGGGTCCTAGTCACACCCGAGTGTCTCCGCCTGCTCCACCCTTGGTCAGAGACGAGCTTCCTACGGGCAGGCGTCCCATTAGGAAGTGTCTCCCGTCGTGTTGTGGTATCCACGGATGCATTCAACACGGGGTGGGGAGCAGTGTGCAACGGCCGTGAAGTTTCCGGCCGTTGGTCGGGCCCTCGCCTCCAGTGGCACGTCAACATGCTCGAGCTACTAGCCGTGCACCTCGGGTTGAAACACTTGCTCAGGCAAGTCCGAGGGTAGCATGTGCTGGTCAAGTCAGACAGCGGTTACATCAACCGGTAGTTGCAGTAGCTTACATCAACCGTCAAGGCGGTTTGGGCTCGCACCGCTTGAACAAGCTCGCACGTTGCCTCTGGCTGTGGTGCCTGCCGAGACTCAAGTCTCTGGTGGCAGTCCACATTCCAGGCATCCTCAACACAGCCGCGGATGCCCTGTCGAGGCAGGGTCCCGCCCCTGGCGAATGGAGGCTGAACCCTCAAGTGGTGACAGAGTTGTTGTGGGAGGTGTTCGGTCTGGCACAGATAGATCTCTTTGCTTCAGACGAATCGACCCACTGTCCACTCTGGTTTTCGCTAACCGAGGCGCCACTCGGTGTAGACGCGTTTGCCCACCCATGGCCTCACCACCAACGTTAATTTCGTTGACGAAAAATTTTCGTCATCGTCTTCGTCAACGACACTTTTTCCCTGACGAAAACGAAATAAACTATATAAAAACTCCCGCTCAGTGACGACAACGTTAACTACGTTTATTGACACTTTCGTCAACGAATAAAAACTAAACAAAAATGCCTTTCGTGACGACGTCCAATCATAATCAGAGCTTGTGGAGAAAGGCGGGTGCAAATGCAAAGCGATCCAATCAGGACACGGAGCCTTAGCAGGGCGTGAAAAGCACATGGAGAAGAAGCTGTGAGGCATCTTTAAGAATGTTTACTCCGGGTCGAAAAAAACAGTCAGACGTATGGAATCATTTTAAATTCAACGCGACCTTAAAAAAAACCATTTGTACGCCGTGTGGAGCAACCATCACGGGCAAAAACACGACGAACCTGAAGCGCCATCTGCAGACAAAACATCCGGACATACACGTTGCGGTACGCAACGTTAACATTTGTTTGTAGCATGCTAATGCGTTTTTTTGCAGAGAAAAATTACATATCACTATGATAAGATAAGCTAAAAACTTTTGGAAATACTACCAAAATAAGTGTAATGAAAAACACGAAGACTTGTTTTTCCTTGTCTGAAAATCTTTTTTTTCCTCTTTCACTCGTTGTTACAAAACAGCTGCAGAAGCCTCTAGATGATGACAGTGGACCATCCAATTCAAAAAAGGCTAAAGACGGTGGCACTCAGGACATATCAACTGCATTTAAAAGTGTCTTGAAATACAAGAGTGACTCCAAAGAGCAGATGACCAAAGAAGAAGCAATAGCTAAATGGATAGGAAGTACAGGATTACCAATAACTACTGTTGAAGATAAGGACTTTGTTCAAATGATGGAGATTGTGGATAAAAAGCTGACCGTTCCAAAAAAAAAACAAGATGAGTAATCTGATAGACAAGCAATATGAAGAGCTTAAAGAAAAGTTCAGGAGGAGGTTGGCAGCTGCTCGGAAGATGTCTATTGGGATTGATTTGTGGACAAAAAAGGGTCTGACTGCCTCATTCCTAGCTATTAGTTCATGCTACTTTTGTGAGGAACTAAACAAACCAGAGCACATTTTGTTGGCTCTTGTAGAGGTAGCCCATCCTCACACTGCACAGTCAATCAAAGCTTGTGTGGACACATGCATGCTAGAGTGGAATGTTCCAAATGAGAAGATCATTGCAGTGATAACAGACAATGGGAGTAACATGGTGGCAGCTTTTAAAAGCATCACATCTGAGCCTGAGGAGGAGGACAGCTCTGAATCAGAAGATTTCTCCATTGAACAATTCTCTGAGGCTGAAGTTAATGAACTCAGGTGAGCAATTATTTCAATTCTTTTAAAGTTTTATACTAATAATTAATTAATTTTTTAAAAATGCAATACATTCTTTACCTGTGGTTCCATTGTTCATTTCCAATATTTGTGGGTTGTTTTTGCCTGTCTAGTTTTAATCAACATTTTTTGAAAGTCAATTACAGTTAATAAAAAAAAATGTAAATTTTTGTTTTTATTGTCTTTAAGGTACCATAATGCGAACCTGGCCCAAATAGCAAATGACATGGGCTAGGACAGCTTGCTTCCTAGTGAGTGGCACAAGTTGATGTCATTGCATGAACTACTTCTGCCATTTACAGAACATACACAAACGCTTCAGAGTGACACCATGTCCATGTCCCTTGTCGTCCCCGCTCTCCTCGACCTGCTCAGCCACCTTGATGACTTTATGGAAAAAAACAGCCATCGAGACCTTGCTTCTCTTGCAGTGAAAATGAAAGGAGGACTAGAGATTCGTTTTTCTTGCATATTGGATCCAAATGATGAAAAGTTCACACCGATTGTAGCAGCTGCCTGCTTTCTTAATCCCAGTGTTTGTGAAACTCTTGCAAAAGTAACTAAAGACAAAATCCAAGAATTGCTCTGTCGGGCAGAGGAGTATGTGGTACAATCACAGTCAGAACAAGAGGAGAGGTCTGAAGATAATGAAGATAAAAGCAGAGAGGAACCTGAAGTAGAATCATCTTCATCAAAAAAAGCCAGTCTTCAGGTTTCTCTCGAAGTTCTGCTCAACACCTAAGCAGAGGTTTTCTCAAAACAACATCAGGCAACAGGTCAGGAAATATAAGGAGGAGCTCTCACAACCAGTCTTTACCACACCTTAAAGCCTTTTGCTTTAGACCTATTAGCCATGCCAGCTTCTCAAGCTTTTGCTGAGAGGGTGTTTAGTATCACAGGTATCACAAGAGGCAAGTGGAATAGAGCAAGGGTCACGTTAGCACGAAGTGCATTTCTGAAAATGAATAGAGACAAATAAATATTGCATTGTAACTGTTTCTATAGCAACAATTTCTGGTTTCAAAAAGCACTCACATGTTTTGTTTAGTTTTATTGCTGTGGTATATGCCAATAGTTTGTTGTATTTTTCAATTGTTGGAGAATAGAGAAAATTACTACCTCATTTATTTGTTTCTTGTGAATGTGATGCAATTGTAATTTATTTACCAGTTTATTTTATGTATTTTCTCTTGGTTGATGTTTCATTTGAGAATATTTTTTATTTTAATTGAATAAATGTTTTTCCAAATAAGACCATTGTATTTATTATATGTTCATAATTAACTATTCAGATTTCTTAAACATAGCAACTTTAATAAACTATTAGAATGTATAGCACTTATATTTTCGTCGACTAAATCTATACAGTAATTTAGTCAACTAAAACGTTGTGGTATTTAGTCGACTAAAATTAGACTAAAACTACAAAAAATTAAGATGACTAATTTGGGACTAAAACTAAAATTATTTTTAGTCAAAA
>MU204330.1:49614-53687 GCA_017309775.1 Paedocypris sp. Pulau Singkep | reverse complement strand
ACACACACACTCTCTCTCACACACACACACACACACACACACACACACTCGTCATCTACCTTTCAGGTGAGTTCTGCCCAGAGTCACGAATCCCGACGAGATGAAGTCGTGCATGTCTGGACCACTGCGGAAGTTTTCCTTCCCATAATGCCCTGCAACAGCAAAGACGAGAGCCAATCATCACACTAGATTCCATAATTAATCAATTTTGTTAAAATCAACCAGCGTTTTGCTTGTTTTATGACACACACACACACACACACACGTAAAGCTGGGAGTTGAGTCGTGACATCACTGTGTCTAGTGACTGTGTGAAGATTCGACCCAAATCCGACTCAGCGGCAGAACGAATCATCTTCACAGCTTCACTTCTCCTTCATCCTCACGCTCATCAGCTCAGCGGCGGGAATCTCACTCCATCACACGTCTGAGGAGGTGTAGAGGTCACACACACACACACACTTTCTCTTTCACAACCCTGCCAGGTCACAGGTCACTCCTCTCATTCTCTCTCTCTTTTTGTCTAGCTCCCTCATCTCTCTCTCTCTCTCAATCTCTCTCTCTCTCTCTGTCTCGCTCAGTCTATCTTTCTCTCTCTCTGTCTCTCTCTCTCTCTCTCTATCTCTGTCTCGCTCAGTCTATCTTTCTCCCTCTCTCTCTCTGTCTCTCTCTCTCTCACTCTCTCCCTCTTTCCTTTTCCTTTAGCTCCATCTTCTCTCTCTTTCTCTCTCTCTATGTCTCTCTCACTTTCTCCCTCTCTTTTTCTCTAGCTCCACCATCTCCCTCTATCTCTCGCTCTCTCCCTCTTTCTCTCCTCTCTTGTTCCCCAGCTCTGCCCTCTGTCTCTCTATTTTACTCTCTTTCACTCTATTCTCACTCTCTTTCTCTCTCTTCTCCTGTCTTTTACAGTTAACGTTAAAAACAAAGAGGATTTTTGTGGCACTGAATCTTTGAATCTCCTTCACAAGGTACATAGAAAAGCAAGAAATAAGTGTATAGCGGTGAATAGTCTGAGCAGTAATTCACACGCAGTCATGTTTCTCTGTGAAATCTCAAACCAAGTCTGGTAAAACTGGAGGTCGAGACCCAGGACTCGTTGAGAGCAAGATCAGGTCACATTAGCGAAGACAGAAATGAGAAAAACAGACGAGTGTTTCACTCATCAAGCCCTTCTGTCCATCAGCGTAATTCAGCCTCATCATGAATATTCAGCGAGACGCTTTATTAAGCCGCGGCCCGGCTGAAGCACGTCCGCTGGTGGAGGCATCGCCGCGCATGCTAATGCCCGATCTGCTCAGGTGAACACCGAAAATGACACAGTACAAATTCATGCAACTGTGTCACAAAAATGACACATTACTATTGATATGTTGACTATGTGGGTTTTCAGGTTCATTTTAGACCAACATTTTAGAGCGTTGAGCGTAAGACATCATGTGCTCTCCTCAGCTAACCTCAGGAGTGGAGACCCTCAGGGCTCAGTCATCGGGCCTTTACTGTTTTACACTCAGGAAATCCTGTCTATAAAGAACAGGACCTTTTGAAAATTTCTCGTGAAATCTTTGTTGTTGATGTTTGGAGAGAAATGACGAAGTTTCGGGGGATGGGATTGAAGACAGAAAAAAACAAGTGCCAGAACAATCAATTGCAGTAGCAGAAGAGGCAAATCGTCTGATTTTAAACTAAAGTTGTTGTGTTGTGTTGTGTTTGTGTGTGTGTGTGTGTGTGTGTGAGAGAGAGAGAGAGAGAGAGAGAGAGAGAGAGAGAGAGAGAGAGAGAGAGAGAGTGTGATCAGCCTCTGATGTTGGTCACTAGAGTAAATAAAGTCGTACAAGCAATTATGCGCCAACAACAAATCAATATCCTCTCCAGCTGATTCGCTTCAATCAATAACTAGAATGAAAACCCAAGGAAAGAAATGACACAATTCAGATCTGCTTTCTAAAAATACCCGTCTGTTCATCCATCCATCTGTTTGCTCTCAGAGCAGACCTGAACTGACTGACTGACTGACTGATTCTGAGATGCTGAAATGAACAGATAATTAGTTTGAACTGTGCGGTTAAGAATTGTGTGGTCATATCAGCTTCATCAATCTCCTTTGTGCTCTTCTCTCCAGATAAACACCTACAAATCCCCGGGGCTTCCATGAAGAAACACATTGTCCTGAGGTTTGAAAAATAATGGATTTCAGTTTTGAAAATAAACCCTTTACATCACTAATTATGCGCTTTTTATTGCTTATTTATTTTGTACCACAATATTGTTTGTCAACTGACCTGATGGATATTGATAGTAAAAAAAGAAATTTTGATGTATGAATACTGCACATTCAGGGCCCTTTTCCGTGTTAATAGCAAGAACACACACACACATTCACACACTCAATTGAAGTGATTGATGTTTTAATTGAGCATTGTATCTTCTACGTGCATGTTCAAGTTGATATAACCATTGAAATCGCGGAACAATTTCTTCAACATTTCCAAGCTTGTACGCAGTCAAATAGCAGTTTGCGAAAACGGCAACAATGCTTCCCATTCAAGAACCAACATGGTGGACAAAGGTGAACATCTTTGCTCTCCAGACGTAGTGGAAAATATGTTGCAGACTCTAGATGTCAAGGCACAAGAGAATTCTTCAGATCCATCGGCTCTTTACTTGGTACCATCAGATCCTACAACTGTCCTCCTGAACCGTGCACACTTACTGTAGAAACAAGCGATGCTGTGCTTCAGCCAGAGTCAGTATCACAGTGAGAGTAAAACCCATTTCCACAAATCTCTTCACTCTGTGGACATTCATCTGCTACCACATTCTTTGCCTGGTCAACACTCAAGGGCTTTGAAACCTTTGGTTGTCTTTCAGCTAAACGGTCCAGAGATCACTGACTCCACTAAAACCATCAGTTTTAGAAAGTAAGTTCCGTTCACTTAAATCCCATTCAAAGCAAAACATCTAGCAGAACTCGACATGGACCATCCAAAGCCCTTCAAGCCCTCTCGGCTGAGTGGAGAAGCTAGTGCTCTCAATTCTTTTGCATTGTCTCTTCTATTGTTGGTTAGCATGCTGAAGCCTCTCGAAGGACAGAATGGGAACAAATTCATCTGTGGCTCTCTGGTGGTTATTTTGCTGAGTAAGATGCCAGCTTTCGCAGTAATGGATTTCTTGTTTCCTTTAGACGGGCACTGATGAAACATACACACTTTCGGGTCAAGTCTCAAATGTCTCTACAGGTTTGCGAACTCTTGCCAAAGTGACTACTTCAAATCAAGCACACAGGTTTGACAAGGAGAACGTAGTGACTAGAGAAGTAGGACATCAGCACGGGGGTAAAAAGAAACCATCATCAGCCGAGGAGAGTGTCCAGAAAAACCAAAGTTCCCTGAGAGGAACAGTAGACCCAGCTTCGGAAACTGTGCACCACTGATGCCAGCTGGGAGACACTAGTATCTCTGGAAGTAATTTTTTGTGGGCATTTTGTCATCTGCGTTGCCTGATGCAGCAGAATATGGTTTTGAATTGGACAAGACTCTGCAGACCTCATTACCCAGGGCACAACTTTAAACCAGGGATCTGGCACCCACTTGTGAAATGCAAGACCAGCATATCTCCTGATCGGTGGCCACCAATTCCATAGAGAGCCTGGCTTAAGGGAAACTCTCCATTTGCGCAGTTTCTTTCTCCAAAGGCCACCTTCCCAATCTAGACCACTTCGGGATAAACTGAGGGGGAACCACTGGGGACTCTGCTACCTTCATTAAAGACGAGCAATGTGGACTTGTCACTGGTGTAGACAAACTCATTCCCCCTTTAAATCAATGCATTGAAAGCTGGAACACATATTCTGGAGGGCAATCGATTAGTTTCACATGCTCCTGAACATGATGACTTTACCTTGCGAAAGGTTAGGACACTGTCAAGACCTTGACCGAGCCAATTGACCCTACAAGATACAAGACCCTAGTCATCATACCACCAAACTCCTGAAGCTTGTCCACCCTCATCCAGGTTCTAGAGTCCAAGCAGAGTTGAGCTATATTGGGTTTTGCGAGGTAGTGAGTCAATTTTCA
>MU204330.1:42114-44614 GCA_017309775.1 Paedocypris sp. Pulau Singkep | reverse complement strand
GCAGGGAACTGCTTGACCTTCCGAGAGGTCTGACAGTTTGCCATATTCTCTTAGAGGCAGACTGATAGTCTTCTTACAAGGCCTCACCCAACTTCTCCCAGATTAGAGTTTTACCTCTGTGACCACTCGAGCTGCAATTTGAATGACCTGCTGATACCTAACAACTGTAATTTCAACACATGGCAGCTTAGTTGGGGAGCGTTAAGCAAGCCCTTCCCAGCCCGACACCTGTCTCCATGGGAAATTTCAGTGTAGTAGACGGTCTAACGTCTTTCAAGGAGTCGTGTTGCTGATCCTAGACTATGAGTCCAGGTACAGTATATGCTTCACTATACAAGCTACACTATACACATATGAACTTAATTGCCACCCCATTCCTGCCATAGGGTTCAATATGATGTCGGTCCACCTTTTGCAGCTATTACGGCTTCAACTCTTCTGGGAAGGCTGTCCACAAGATTAAAGATTGTGTTTATAGGAATTTTTGACCATTCTTCTATAAGCGAGGTCACACGCTGATGGTGGAGAAGGTGGAAGGAGGATTGGTGGAGAAGGTTTGATTCTCAGTTTTCGTTCTAAAATCATCCGAAATGTGTTCTATAGGGTTGAGGTCAGGACTCTGTGCAGGCCAGTCAAGTTCATCCACACCAGACTCTGTCATCCATGTCTTTATGGACTTGGCTTTGTGCTCTGGTCCACAGTTGTGTTGGAAGAGGAAGGGGCTCCTACTCCAAACTGTTCCCACAGGGTTGGGAGCATGGAATTGTCCAAAATGTTTTGGTATCCTGAAGCATTCAAAGTTCCTTTCACTGGAACTAAGGGGCCAAGCCCAACTCCTGACAAACCTCATCATTTGGATTGGTGAGCGAGTACTTTTGGTAATATAGTGCAAATTGAACTGATTTTAGCGGGTACCACTCAACCTCCAGCCTAAGCTCGTGTTCTTTCCAACTCAGTGAGGTGAGGTTTCACGAGACATATAGCCACCCAAAACACAATGCAGCGCCCCCTATGTCCCCTACTGAGGGTGGTGAGTCAACTAGATGGTGGTCTCACGACGCTGATGTGGGCCGAGCCTGGCCAATGTTGTGTGTTGGGGTTATTGAACAGAGAGAGCAGAAATAGACAGTGGAGAAAAGAAAGACTCATCTATGTGTTTGTGAGAGACTGAGAAAATGAACTAAGGTATGGACGGATGGATGGATAAATATACAGTTGGATAGACCGACAGGCGGTCTGATAGAGTAGCAACAAGAGAATTGGAGACAGAGAAAAATAGTGTGAGAGGCAGACAGACAGACAGACAGAGAGAGAGAGAGAGAGAGAGAGAGAGAGATTCCCTCAAAAAAGTAGAGGGAGAACATCGGACCCTTGACACCGCAATCGCACACACAACATGTTTTTCAAGGCAGAATGTTTTAGTGCAGTGAAGAAGAATCTCAGCGCTTTTATCAGCAGCCCGTGATGTCGAGGAGCGGAGACACGGCGGCCGTCTGCTAAAGACATCACAATGTGCTGAAATCGCATCCGAGCTTGTTCCTGAGGAGACGGATCGATGGGAAGCTCTCAGATGCCCCACCGCGGCCATTCGCCATGAAGGTCACCGTTCCCATCAGACCTCAGAGACCCGGTCCACAACATCACGTCTACTGCCCAAACCAACCTCAGCTTAACAACAGCCACGGCTCTTCTGATTGGCCGCAGATAAAGTCCCAGCGTTCAGTTCAATAAACACAACACGGCCTCGTGCCTCGCTCGGCTCAACTGCTGAAGTGAAGAAAGAAGAGGGCAAAACGAAAGAGCTAGAGATGAAAAAAAAAACAGTTCAGAGGAAAGAGGCAGTTGTGAAAAAAAGACAAAAACTTAAAAGGAATATTGCGCGGAAAATGAAGGAGAGAGGAGACAGATGGCAATGCGGGAGTCTGCGCTTTTGATGATGCGGGTTGAAAAGCACTGTATGTTTTACCCCGCATGTTCAATCTCATAATCAATTATTGTTTAAAATTACATTTAAAACTAAATTAAAATTAAAAAGCTTTTAGCAGTCCACCGTCTCTCAACATGTAAACAGGGGATAAGCTGAGATCAATGGCTAGTTAGCGCAGTAGTTTCACATAGCAAAGGTAAACACAATTACTTATAACATCACAAATCCTGCTTTAAGATGGCCTGAATGGCCCGAATGACCAAAGCCACAGACTTGTTCAATTTTAATTAAGGACATGGTGAGAGAGTTCAAGTTTAAGTTCAGTTCATTTGTAAGGCACTTTTCACAATTTCAACTGTCTCAAAGCACATGTGGAAAGAGAGAGAGAGAGAGAGAGAGAGAGAGAGAGAGAGAGAGAGAGAGAGAGAGAGAGAGAGAGAGAGAGAGAGAGAGAGAGAGAGAGAGAGAGAGAGAGAGAGAGAGAGAGAGAGAGAGAGAGAGAGAGAGAGAGAGAGAGAGAGAGAGAGAGAGAGAGAGAGAGAGAGAGAGAGAGAGAGAGAGAGAGGGAGAGAG
>MU204330.1:36059-42014 GCA_017309775.1 Paedocypris sp. Pulau Singkep | reverse complement strand
AGGGAGAGAGTGGGTGAGAGAGATAGAGAGAGAGTGAGTGAGAGCGATAGAGAGAGAGAGAGAGTTTGCAGCAGGTATCTGAAGCTTCACAGACGCATCAATATTTAAACAAAGAGTCACGTCACGCTGAGACGCAGCAGGGGATTCTGGGTAAAGCACAGTCAGACAGTCATTACAGCGGGTGTTGCGATCGGACACACACACTCCTGATTGCATCATCGTCACACACACACACACACACACACACACACACACACACACACACACACACACCATCATCATCTCCTTAACATCACACAATCGAGCAGATAAACTCCTCACAGACTCTTCTTATTACATTGAGAGAGGCCAGCACTATTTCCATAATTTAATAAAGGATTGAATGAGAAAGAGAGAGAGAGATAGAGAGAGAGAGAGATAGTAAGAGAGAGAGAGACAGAGGGAGATAGAGAGAGACAGACAGTGAGAGTGAGAGAGACAGAGAGAGAGAGACAGACAGACAGAGATTGAGAGAGAGACAGAGAGAGAGGAGATAGACAGAGAGATAGAGAGAGAGAGAGATAGAGAGAAAGGTTCTGAACTTCACAGACCCAGCGTGAGGAGAAGCACTGGAGACCCTCCGGACCCTCACGTCTACCAGAAGCTCGGCTAGATCTTCACTGTCAAAGCCACGGACACTAAAACATCAGCATGAAGAGTTACGGCTCATCCAGATGTTCCCTCAGCAGTGAGCACTAGCTATTAGGAGCACTAGGACTAGGGTTGAAGCTCTCTAGCTATTAACCTGAAGGCACTCGGGAACAGTGTCAATCAGAAAGACGAAACAAACGCGAATATTCGTTTCCATTCAGCCGTGACGGTAAACTGCACTTCACCCAAAATTGAGTCTGTGGTTTTTCGTCGCTTGAAAGCCACACCCGTTTTGTGTGAAACTAAAATGTCATCTTCAGTTTTCACCTAAAACGTGATGAAATTAATTAAGATTTTAAGAATTTTTCTTTGGCCACGTGAGTTCTGGAACTCCTCAACTTTCACAGCTGATCGATGCTCCGCCCACTGATGATCTCCGTAGCCGCCCACATCACAGAGACAACTGGACCGACACAACCGGTCCGAACAGGGTCACTTCTGTCATCAGCCAATCAGATCAGTTTAAGGCTTGTCCCATGTCACAGCAAGAAGCTTATGTTTTTGTGTTGCCGTTAGATACGGTGTGTGAGTTTAATTAGACTTAAGGATTTCACCGGATGATTAGTTATACTAAACGTATAATAAAGTAATTGTCATGAACGGTGGTGAGCACAAAAGCAGGTCGAGTCTCACATGCAGTTTTACGTCAAATGTGTAATACATGTAACACATGTTACTCTTTGTAAAAAGTAATCCGTTACATTACAATATTACAATCTCACACATGTAATATGTTTCTTTACTTCTGTAGTACTTTCAAGTTACTTTCCCCAAAATAACTACAGAAGCAGAAATTAACATCCTAAAATTATATTATTATATTATTATAATATTTTATTTTTCATCCTTTAAAAGGTGATGTTATGTAGCCTAATGACTGTGGCCTTTACAAGCTAACAATAATAATATACTGTTGTTTATAATTGGCAAAGGATGTTTTTATTAATTGCCAGTGCTGTTTTTTGTTGTCAATAGATTTTTTGCATTTACACAGGTTGTATTTCACGATGTTCTTGTCCTTGTTTTTTACAAAACTGAAATAATGCACATAAGACTATCTCACTCATGTACTTTCGCCTGCTGTGTTTATCAAATTTGCCGCTACTGACCAGTGTTACTCCCAGCAGCACTCATGCAGTATAATGGGCGAGAGTTTAAATGTTCAAGATCGTTGGCGAGAGACACAAGATCATAAACGAGTACACAGGCGAGGATCAAAAACCAGCAGCTGTGTAAAGAGTACCATACTTGAGTAAAAGTACAGATAGATACTGTCAAAATTACTCCATTGAAAGTAACGAGTCACCAATTTCAAAAAGACTTGAGTAGAAGTACAAAGTGTCCAATTTTTTAAGGACTTAAGTATTTTTACTCGCACTGAACTCGCACTAAAAAAACCACCAAGCAATGTGAACTTTCTCTTCGCAATGTTCCGTTATATTATATATAATTACAATATCACTGTAATATCAGGGAAGATCTGTATAGTTTAACTTAGTTTAACACAATTTTACTTTAAATTAACATTAAAGAGACTCTTACTTCAATTGTATTTCGCAAATTTGCCGATGAATTTCTAAGTGCTTATTTTTCTGGGATCATTCCTCGAGAAATTAACCGCGGTATAAATCAATGGTGGCTTGTTGCGCATAATCACAATCTAACAAGAAACGACAAGTGTCCATTCAAATGTAGTGAGACGTACCGATACAAATGTAGTGGAGTAGAGAGTAAAAGTTGCTTACATTTTTGATACTCAGTACATTTACCAAGTAGCAGAAAACACACTTAAGTAAAGTAATGAAGTCTATTTACTCAAGTACTTTACACCTCTGAAAACCAGGTGACACACGGCTTGAGTAGGCGATACCATAATAAAGTGTAATAACATTAGTTTATCCTAAAAAAACAAACAAACGCTAATAAGAGGAAAAGTTTACAAGCACACACTCAAGAAACAAAAGTAGAAACATTTTTTTAAAAAGTGTAAAATGTTATGAATGGTAACATGTTATTCCCAAGTGTCAAAATAAATAATATAAGGTCCAAACCACACCTGCGGCTATAGGATTCCTTTGTGTTATTTACTCCACACTTATATTATATAAAATAGTTACTACTGTACACTGAGTCTGTTTAGTGGTTTCTTCTCTCCTTTATTACCGGAAGCATTTGTCACAGCGCACACACACACACACACACACACACACACACACACACACACACACACACACACACACACGGGAGACTAAAGCTCTTTTTGATTTATGATTTTAAAAATGTAAAAACTTTACATTCTTGACATCTCCTGAATGGCATGAATGACGATGACGTGAGAAACAGAGTAGAGGATTCTGGGAAACGCAGGGAATTCTGCGGGATGATTTTACGTTGACATTGGATTTTTGTCATTTGCCTCATTATATCAAACTGGGTTTTGTACAGCTGAATTCTGCTTTCACTTATCATAGTATGAACAACAATGGACAATGCATTATTTTCTTTATTTTTTTAATACAGATAAATAATGGACATTTTTCTTTTTTCCCCCTAATTTGCATAGCGACTTTGCATTGGTCTCGAACTAAGAAAAGCGCTATATAAATAAACTTGAACTTGAACTATGTTTAAAAGAGTGAGTTGTTCAATATGGCCACTTGGGGCTGCATCTAAATTGGGGTCAGCATTTAGCAATCCAGTAAAGTAAAGTACACACACACACACACACACACACACACACACACACACACAAACCCGGAGCAGTGGGCAGTCTTAAGCTGTGGTGTCATGTGTGAGTGGTGCCATTTAAACCAGCAACACTTGGGTGAGAGATCAAACTCCAAAACACAACGGCAAGATTCGTTCCTCTTGTAACCAGATGTATTTTACCAATCACAATTTGACTAAAGATCACAACTAACTCACACACACACACACACACACACACACGCACGCACACGCTCCAGAACCTACCCTGGCTAAGCGAATCAGACGTCACTGGGGTCTCTTTCGAAAGTGGGACAAGAAGTGACGGTGAGTAAAAAAAGAAACGGAAGGAAAGTCACATTTTCACACGTTGAAATGGGAAAAGCTTCGGTTTCGAATTTGGGTTGAAATGGAATGGAACTGTGACCCATTTAAAACAAGGTTCAAAAAAGAAAAATGGACGGATGGATGTGTGAAGGGACAGACAAACCGATGTTAGACTGCGCGTGGAGACGAGTGTGAACACTGAACATCAGAACGAATTACGACCAACCAATGAATGGATGGATGGTAGAATGGATAGACAGACAAATGGATTGTTGATAGATCGATGAAGAAGAGAAACAGTGACAGAACTGAGAGATTACAAATATAAATGTCTATGCTAATAAATATAAATGTAAATGTAATGCTATTATGCAAAAATAGCAGTGGACAAATGGATAAATGAGTTGATGATTCGCGAAGATCCACCTCGTGAAAACTGGAATGATGAACGTGTGTGAAGAGGGAAAGATGGAGGGATGAATGTCTGGTGAGGAGCATCTCATCATCATCAGTTCAACCGGGGTTGAAGCGAAAATGAAATATTGTGTCACTATAAACGTACGCGTGTAAAGCGTCACGCCACGTCGCTCTCGGCGTCTCGCTCCACGCCGCGTTCCGTTGACCTCCATCACAGCGCACGACTAATGAAATCCACAAGCAATTCCTCACAGACGCACTCCAGTCCTAGATTCAATACAGTACGCAATTAACTATTAATACACCAGCGTAACCCAGAATCCCGCGCTGGATCTCTGATCAAGACGGAACACGATTCATGACCGTCTATCTATCGCCATCTCAGATGATCCCTCCATCATTGTGTGAGTGTGTGTGTGTGTGTGTGTGTGTGTGTGTCGTCTCTACGTCTAAGCCCAACCTCTCTACACAACCACACACACACACACACACTGCAAAAAATGCACATGGAAAAATAAGAAAACAAAGTAAAAAAGACTTCAATCAAGTAAAATGATCTGCCAATGGGGTGAGAACATTTTACTCGGAAAATCTTCTTGAAGCAAGACCATTTTTCTTGTAACAAGCGAATCAATCTTTTACTCTTAATTCTGAGCTAGTTAATTCATCTTAATAATAAAATAAACAAAATTTATTGTGTCATTTCAAGATCTTTTCGCTCATCAAGAATTCATTTTTGGCAGTGCATATATAAGTGTCACACATAAAGCTGGAACAGAACTGAAAACTGTTAAAATGTTAAATATCGCATTCAGTTTATAATTCTCACTTACAAAGCAACGGTTTAGCTCCTCTATATCTCAATGATCTCATCACTTACTACGAGCCTATTCGACTGCTGCGCTCTCAAAACTCACAAAAAAGATTAAAATAATCGTATAGAAAGGCTGCTTAGTTTAGTGCTCGGAACCGAATCACACCTGCACCTCCTAAAACTGTCAAAATATTTAATTATGGTACTTCAAGTTTTCCTAAGGCTTTGTTATTTAGTGTTTCACTCCTCTCCTGAGCGCCGAGTGCCGTACGAGCGGAATCTCAGGAGCTTCGGGTTCATCTTTTCTATGATGCCTCCTGGACCTCTGTAGACCTGATGACGCTGTTTACCAGGAGAAATGGAGCCGCCTCTTTCCCCACTGAGAAGGGAAACACCTTCCGGAAACATCATTAAAATGGCGCAGAACAACCAACGCACTGATTGTGTAGTGTTAGAATGCCGGAGGAGACTGGCACCAGTGAGCCGGGTTCTCCCCAGGGTTTTTTCTCCTCGTTAAAGAGGTTTTTTACCTGGCCACTGTCGCGTATGTGCTTGCTCACTGATCTTTGTCTTGTCATAGTGATAATCATGGCCATTTACTGAACACCAACAATGCGCTTTCAGACAGTTAAAACTGAGAAAACCACCTTACTAATGCTCAGAACTTGAACTTGAACTTGAAAAGCTCTCCGAGACGTAGGGGACTCTCACCTGTGGACGTTCATCTCCTGCGGTGGCCTGGTGGCTTTATCGTACGCCACTTTGGCCGAGATCCCCAGGATGATGATGAGGGCGATGACTCCGCAGGTGATGTAGACGGTGGTGTTGGTCTGGTCCAGCGCGGGGTCGTACGTGTCCCCCGTGGGCGCGGCGGACGGCGGCTGGGTTTTGATCCAGTCCGGCGTGTTGTAGTTGGTGCAGACTCTCTGATCCAGGCGTTTGGTCTTCACCGGGCAGCAGAAGCGCAGGAAGCAGCTCCCGCAGCAGTAGCGGTGGTCGGT
>MU204330.1:26059-33559 GCA_017309775.1 Paedocypris sp. Pulau Singkep | reverse complement strand
TGTGGTTGTGTATGACACTTTCATGGAGACATTGGGGTTGGGGACTTGTGTCCAGCCAGAATTCGGACTTGGTACTGTGAAAAGCGCCCTACAATTACTCATATGATGATTATTATTATTCTAAAGGTTCTCAAGTCCTGGAGTGAGACAGAAAGACCAGAAGATTCATCGATGAGGAGAAATGAGGAAACAAGGAGTTGAGTCACCAGGTACAAACACAGATACGGGAAGCACTTGAGCAGCTTTGATTCTCCAAAATCTACAAGGAAAGATGATCTTTTGCATATTCAACACTAAAACAATGGAATGCTCTGCCTAGCACGATTCGAGACTCAGAATCAGTGTCAATTTACGTCTAGACCAGGGGTGGGCAAACTACGCCCCTTTCAATGTTTTAATTCGGTCCGCCGAACTAGTACATTTTTTTAATGTAAATCCGGTTAATCTGTTATTAAGGTCTATTTTAGTTTTTTTGTAACACATTTTAAAAAGTGGAAAAAATTTAAACACAAAACGTAAGTAAAAGAATTGTCATTCTATGGAATCAGATGCCAAAAATATCAAGCGTAAATTTCTAAAAAGCAACGTTTTGGTTTGAACTATTTTTTTTTTGGCTTCAGATTTTTCTGTCCATTTCATTTTTTTTGTCTGGCACATAGGGGCGGAGCTTATTCTGATTGGCTGGTGAGTGTGATTGAAAGCTCCAGACCAGGATACCCGGTCCAGCCCCTTGTTCAAATGTTAGAACCCAATGTGGCCCACAAATCAAAAAGTTTGCCCACCCCTGGTCCAGACTGAAGACCCAGATCTCTTCAACAAAACATATTGACCTGTAATAATAATATTTGAAATAAATTAATATAATTGTATAGCAAGGCTGCATAGTGTAGTTGCTCGGAACCGAATCACACCTGCACTCCATGTTATTCTTAATCTTTGATTTTTCGGTTTCCTGAGCATTGCTGAGTTTGCTCACTGGTCATAGTCGTAGCCCTCAGCTAAAGACCAACAAACAAATGAATAAATTGCATCAATCTTTTGTTTTTACATTTTCACACAAATGCTCTTTGAGAGAGTTGTAACTGTGAAAAGCGCCCTACAAATGCACTGCTCGTGATTGGCTCGGGGCGGGGCGGGGGCGGGGCCGGTTTTAAGTTTGGCTCGCTTTAATCGCTCCTTTGATGCTCGTTTGCGTCTCTCATTCGCGTCGTTTATCAGAAGTGCTGGTGCAGGGGCTTCTGGGACCGGCCCACGCCTCACACGCCTCACACGCCTCACACGCGTCTGCCTCGTGCTGTTCAGGCGGTTCACCAATCATCTCACTGGTCTGACGGTAAAAATGAGCCGCGTAGTCACAAGAGCGATGATGATGTGGCGGTTATGCTAAGTGAGCTAATGCTAAAACGTGAGGATGAAAGAAGCTTTTCCACAGAAGTGTAAATGTACCTGAAAACCGTACTTGAGTAAAAGTACAGATACCTTTCTGTAAATATTACTCCATTACAAGTCACTGATTCAGTGAAGTAAAAGACGCAAAGTATTCAGGTTTAGAAGAACTTAAGAGTTTTACTTGTAGTGAATTTAGGCTAAAAAAAGACAGGACATGTGTAAAACAAAAACTCTTCAGGAGGATTTGTTTCCTAATATAGAAATGAAATTTAACACCTCAATGTTTGAAATAGACAGAACAAAACGAGGTCAAGTTCAGTTTTTTTATAAAGCAAAATAAATGGAAAAAATAACAAAAAGTTATTCTTAGTCAAATGTGCAAAAAAAATGCTAATGATAATTTGTTTTCACGTGATTTTGCTGATAAATAGCATCCAGTACCTTCAGCATCCTGCAGATGGCGATATCACATCATCCACTTAAGATGCCGACTTGCCGCAAATAATCACAATGTCCATTCAAATGTAGTGGAGTAAAGATACAGCTACTCAATCACAAATGTAGTCAAGTGGAGAATAAAAGTTGCTTATATTATTGATACTCAGTCCAAGTGCAAATTATCTAAAATACTCAAGTAAAGTAACGTCAATTTACTCAATTACTTTGAGGTCCAGCACAGAGCCAATTAGCATCAGGGGGAGGGGCTACTGCACAGTGGGCAGTGACTGAGTGACCATGACGAAGAAAATGTTTGATCAGTGGAGATTAACAGTGACATTAATGAGGCATTTTAATCTGCTCGATTAACAAATTGCTCATAATTCATTCTCTGTATATATGGTTTATTTATATTCAGATTCTGATAGCAAATTGCGTTTGCGTTTCAAATTGGTCTATTTCTGCACATTCAACCAAACGTCGACACACTTATCATGACCACAAACCCTTCCAATGTTAGTCTGTTTTCATATTTCCTTTTTTGTAAAATGTAATACATACACACACACACACACACACACACACACACACACAACGAGTAAGTCAGTATAAAGTCTGTAGTTCGCTCTAAACAAGACCTCGAGTGTCACTGAATGTCAGATTGATGAAAAAATACATTATTGATTATAATAACAAGCATATTCATTGAACCATCAATGCATGTGCTACTTTGATTGAGATTAAACATTATTTCCTGTTCTGGATGCAAACACTCCTCAAAGATTCTCCTGGCTCGGATATATTGATCTTCTGGGCATCTGTGGAAGCTTCAGATCAACTAAAGCGAGAGACTCTGAGCTCTGGATCACAGAGAAGAGCTGGAATGTAAAGGACAGTGGAGGAAGAAGACGCTGTATTGACTCTCCGTGATGCTTGAAGTATCATTGGCATTAACACACCACTGACTCCAGCTCCATCGGCTCCTGGAAAACCACTGACTGAACGAGTGAAATCTGACCTTAAAGTTCCTATGAGCCGCAAATCAGCTTGAGCAGCACAACTGAGACCAAAGAAGTGTAGATCCATCAGCTTTTCTTCAACAGAGAGAACAGGTTTGGAACACAGGATCCACTGAGAACCAAAAGAATAACGAGGAAGTCAACCGAGGGATGAGAGAGAGAGATGGTGATGGAGGGGGAGAAGAACCGAGAAGGTCAAGAAGACAAAGGTTCTTGGATGAAATTTGAGCCACTATGTCGACCACGACCTTGTTTGTGTGCCGACCGGGGTGGAAAGTCACACCTTTGCCTCACCTTCATCATCACGACCGCTGGACCACTACTGCTCTGATTCACCCTGGAGAAGGAGGTATAGGAGCAGACCAGACACGAGGCAGCTGTAAACATCTCTGGTTATGGCAGTTGTGGTCCATTGGTAAGGGACCAGAACTTGTGTCCTGAAGGTTGCTGGTAAGAATCCCCCTAATGACTGGTTTTTGGGCAAGACACTTGCCCCTTCATGCCCCCCGGGGTAAAGAAGAGCACAATTTTGATATTGCTCACCATATTGAGAATCTCAGTCACTTTACATCACTTTACTGTTTAAGTTTGTCACAGTACGACTGTCACCGGGACGAGGCAAGGTGGATTCACGTGCGCTTTCTGGACGAGATCATGGGAGCACAAAGAGTTAAGTTTTCTTCCAAGAGGTTTAATCCAACAAAGCACATGAACGTGAACATGAACATGAACTGGACACTACGAGTGACAGGAAACACTGCGACAATCCGACAACAAGACAATGACTGGATGAACTTAAACACATGACATAATTACAAATGATCACGAACACAAAACACCTGGGCGACTATGACAACAAAGACAGGAACCAGGTACACAACATGGCGGCGTCACGGAAGCTTTCAACATATAAGTTCAGTGTGGATTCGTGACAAAGTTCAAGTTTATTTATATAGCGCTTTTTTTTTAGTTCCAGACCAACGCAAAGTCGCTAAGCAGAATCAGGGAAAAAAATCGTTATTAAAGAAGAAAAATGTCCGTTGTTCATCTATGTTCAAAAATTAGGAAAAAGAGTTTGTTAAATATGAAAAATGTCCATCGTTCATCGGTGTTCAGACTATGGGCTATGACCAGAAGAGCAAGCTAGATTGCGACAGTGGCTAGGAAAACAAAACCTCTCTGAAGGGGTATAAACGTAGAGAGAACCCGACTCTCTGGTGCCAGTCTCCTCTGGAACGCTAACATTACAAAGTCATTGGTGAAGATGTGGTGTATTTATTGAAGAAATGTGTCCCAGCAACCGAGCTTCAGTTCCTCCACCTCACGCGACCCGCTCATTCCTCCTCCAGAACGTGGGTGGAGGCAGATCGGCGCTGATCCGCTGAGTGTCGGGCGGGTCTGAGCTTTCCAGAAGCAGATCTGGGCCTCTGCTGGGGAACAGACGGATGAAGGATCAGGCAGAAGAATCCCATCTCTGTGTATCTCTCCGCTCTCCTCTGCCGCACTCACACGTTCCCCTGGTTTCTATCACCATCACCATCTCTCCATGAAGATCCATGAATTAAGCTCCATGAATTTAGGAATCGAATCTTAGACTGTTCATCCATCCAATCACAAGACATGAAAAATGCAGCTGCAATGAGAAATTAAATGTTTGTCTCGTTAATAATGACAAGTGAGCAGCAACAGCAACAGACGCGACAGTGGCTAGGAAACAAAACTCTGATGGAGAGAGAGGAAATCAACTTTGAGAAGAAGCAACTCACATTCTTACATACTGTAAGTCTCCTTAATGTGCTTCTGGATGAACGATGTCTCTCCTGATTGGACCGGAACAGAGTTTTTTGACTAATAGTAATAAGGGCAACTACCTTATTCGGTGTTGTATGTGCAGGAGTACATATGTACAAAATAAATGTGTTTCAGATGGTCATGGTGCATCATGTCGTTTATTTAACACAATTTTAGCTTGTTAAACTCTGTAAGTTTAAATTGTACTTCATATAGTTATTAAATACAGCCTCATGATTTGGATTGGCTGAAACAATTTTGTTTTAATGGGCCGCGGGACAGTTAGATCAGGACAATTTGGGCCCTGAGGTCAAAAAGGTCAAGAACCTCTGATCTAGAAGACACCTCCACCCAACAGTGGTCAGAGTGACCTCATCTCCATCCCTCTCACCAAACACAGAACCGCACTAAATATCCCCAATGGTCCAGAGAGGAAGAGGTGAACACGGGCTGGTGGGTAAAAGAGCAGATGGAGATGGACGGAGCTCTGAAGGATCTGAAGGTGATGGTGAGAGGAACTCCACTGAGGATGAAGAGGGTGTGTCTGGTACAGTGGATGCTCACAGGTGTTATAACAGTGATTTTGCAGTGGGGGAGGCGTGGCTTAGTGGGTGGAGCCTGGGCAGGGCGTGTATATAAACTGTCTAATTCTTTAAATCTTCTTCTCTTTTGTGTTTTCCATCAGCGAGATAGAGACAATAATCACCGTCCACATTGTTCTTTCTGTCCGGAACGAGCGACGGTGTTTCACTCGTCTTTCGTGCGCTTCTGCAGACTGAAGCTTTTTTTAACGTGTTCACTACTTTAATGAGAATTGTACTCTGCAACTGTTCATCATAAGAACTGTCAACCGTTTAACTTTATACTGGGACAAGCAAAGATGCCGATATCTGTCAGGAGAACAAACTGGGCTGAACATCGGTCATTTGCGAATGTGATAAATGTCATTTTTAAAAATCGAGAGAGAGAGAGAGAGAGAGAGAGAGAGAGAGAGAGAGAGAGAGACCTGAGAGTGTCTGTCCTGATTCTGTCGGTGGCATTAATGATGAACAGCTGCATTAATCAGGTCTGTCTCACACACGCCACTGAAGTTTCACTCCCCAAAATTAGTTCTGCAGATAAAATTACAGCCTGAGTACAGAGCGCTCGCTCTCTCTCTCTCTCTCTCTCTCTCTCTCTCTCTCTCTCTCTCTCCCTCTCCTTCTCTCTTTCTACTTCTCTTCCCACAATCTTTTGTTCACTATCTATCTATTCACTATCCATCCATCCATCTGTCCGTTCCTCTGTCTGTTACCAGCCCCTCTCTCTTTTTTTCTCTATTTCTCTATCACTCTCTCCCATTCACTATATCTATCTACATGTCTATCTATCTATCTCTCTGTCTCTCTATCTCACTATTTTCTGTCTCACTCTCCTTCTCTTTATTTCTTTTTTTTTCTTTCTTTCCATTTTTCTTTCTTTCCATAATTCTTTCTTTTTTCTTTCATTCTTTATTTCATCCATTCATATATTTATCCATTCATCCATTTATCTTTCTGACTCACTCTCATTCTCTTTCAGTCTCTCTGTGTGTGCGTCTCTCTCTCTCTCTCATTTTCTTTATGTCTGTCTCTCTCCTTATCTTCCCATAATCAATCAATCAATCTATCAATCTATCTATCTATCTATCTATCTATCTATCTATCTATCTATCTATCTATCTATCTATCTATCTATCTATCTATCTATCTATCTATCTATCTATCTATCTATCTATCTCTTCCAGTCTCTCTATCTCTCTCTCAGACTCTCCTTTTCTTTATGTCTGTCTCTCTCCCTCTCACTAGTTCTCTCACATTCCCTCTATCACTCTTTCAGGTGAACAGAGACTTGATTGGATAGTTTGTTCAAACAGAGGCGAGTGAATAAATGAGGTTTCGAGTCAGTTTGATCTGAGATTTTAACCTTTAGAAACGTCCGGCCTGTCAGAGCTTGAGCGGACACACACACACACACACACACACACACACACACACACAGAGCCGTGTGACAGCAGAGTGATGCTGAGGGGCTTGAGAAGCGCTAATGATGACACGCGTTCAGCAAGATCAATCATATCTGATTACAGACAGAGCAGAGAGCGCGAGCGAGAGAGAGAGAGAGAGAGAGAGAGAGAGAGAGAGAGAGAGAGAGAGAGAGAGAGAGGAGTTAGGAAAACAATAGACTACAATAGAGGCAAACAGTTAGTCAGTGTGTGTGTGGTGTCCAGCGAGAACATTGTAGAGACAGAGAGGAAGAGAGAAAAAACTTAGGAGAGGAATAGACAGAGAGAGAGAGAGAGAGAGAGAGAGAGAGGAATAGAGAGAGAGAGACATAGAGAGAGAGAGAGAAAGAGAGAGAGGTGAGAGAGAAATAGAGAGAGAGAGACAGAAAAAGAGAAAGAGAGAGAGGATGAGCTAGAGAGAGAAATAGAGAGGAAGAGAGAGAGAGAGAGAGAGCCATAAAGAGAGAGGGAGGGAGGGGGGTGTTATTGTTGACTATAACAGCATTAGTAGGCGTTTGAGTTTGTGCAATCACTGACAACACACACACACAAACTCTTGTCTTCTGGATGTGTCGTAACAGTTTCACTCTGTGTAATTAAGCTCTACACACGTCCAGCTAACAGCTTTCAGATGCCATCGATTCCTCAATTACCAGCACGAAAGAAAAGAGGAGAAGATCCGATGGGAAGCGTCCGCTGAAGAACATCACACACATCTCTGTCTCTGAAGGTGACGACACACTCTGACCTCTGACCTCTGACCTCACCAGTAGCTCCGCACACCGTTACACAATTAACGTGCAAAAGATCGAAGCAAACTTTAAATTCGTATACAAATCT
>MU204330.1:16059-23559 GCA_017309775.1 Paedocypris sp. Pulau Singkep | reverse complement strand
AACCGCTTCATTCACTCGCTCTAAAAGCTCGGGCAGCTGCAGAGACCCTGTGGGAAAGCGTCGCTCCCCCAGAGAGAGAGAGAGAGAGAGAGAGAGAGAGACAGACACTCTCACTCGCCCTCCGTCCGTCCGTCTGTCTGTCTGACGTCTTTCTCTCTTATACACTCCCTTCCTCTCTCTATTTCAGACTCTTTATCTCTCACTATTAAACAATCTCTCCCTCTCTATCTCTCTATCATCTCTCTCTCCCTCGCTCTCTGAACCTAAAAGACTGTCTTTCTCCCTCTCATTCATTATTAGGACTCCCTCTGTCTGTCTCTCTCTCTCAAACTCTTTTTCTTCCCCCTTTTGTGTCTCTTTCTCACTATCTCACTCCCTCTCTTCCTTCTGTCTCTCTCACTCTCTATCTCTTTCTGTTACCATCTCCCTTCTCACTCTGTCTTTTTCTCCCTGTCATCCTCTCTTTCCTTCTCTCTCCCCCTCTCTCTAACTCTTATTCTCTCTCTCTTACTCTCTTTTTCTATAACTCTCTCTCTCTCTCTTTCTGTTACCATCTCTCTCTCTACTAAACACTCCCTCCCCCTCTATCTCTCTTTCTCCCTCTCATTCATTTTTAAGGACTCTCTATCTATCTCTCTCTCATTCTCTTTCTCTTCCCCTTTTTCTGCACTGCAAAAAATGCACATGAAAAAAACAAGTAAATATTAAACAAAATGAGTACAAAAGACTGAAATCAAGTAAAATTATCTGCCAATGGGATGAGAAATGTTTACTTGGTAAGACGGATTGAAACAAGACCTGTTTTCTTGAAACAAGCAAATTAATATTTTACTCTTAATTCTAAGCTAGTTAGTTTATCTTGTCTGAAATAAACAAATATATATATATATATTTATTGTGTAATTTCAATATCTTTTGGCTTGTCATGTATTCATTTTTTTGCAGCGAGTTTCTCCCTCTCTCTCTCTCTCTCTCCTCTCTCTTACTCTCTCTCTCCCTCTCTCTCTCTCTCTCTCTCTCTCTCTCTCCCTCTCTCTCCTCTCTCTCTCTCACTCTCTCTCTGTCTCTCTCTCTTCCTCTCTCTCTCTCCCTCGATCTCGCTCTCTCTCCTCTCTCTCTCTCTCTCTCTCTCTCTCTCAGAGCGGTTTGACGTGGCAGGATTGATTTTTGGCGGCGGAGCGGTCGGTGGACTGATAATCTATACTTGTTCCTCTCAGCCTGGCTTTCTTTCTCATGTAAAGTTCATTAAGCGGCAGGTCGACTTCATCGCAGACCAGCAGTGCGCTCACACGCCGTTTGTGCCGCACAAATCTTTAATTAAAAAAAACATAAAAGACCTGCTATTATGGGATGTGGAGTCACTCACGGGAAATTTAATTGCTCGTGCCACCAGTGAAAAACTCTTTTCTCTGAGGCTTTTAATGCAAAAGTGACGGCCACATGTCTGTTCTGTCATTTAAGTGTCCATTAATGATGCAAGTGTGTGTGTGTGTGTGTGTGTGTCTGTTTACATCTATTTCACACTCCTCCTGTCTCTACATCTGGTTTCTCGTGACACAACCCCGTCATGGATGGTGTGACCTGAAGAGAGAGAAGTCTTCGGTAAGATCTGATAAGATCTGATTTGAGTGGTGACATCAGCCCTGCTAAAAATACATTCTCAACAAGCCAAAAAATCTTGAAATTAACAATAAATATTTAGTTTTTGTCCCATGCAAGATACATTCTTTATCTTAGAATTAAGAGAGAAAGATGAATTTGCTTGTTTCAAGAGAACAGGTTGTGTTATCGAGTTAAAATTTCTCACTAGTGTGAGGTAATTTTACTTGATTTAAGTCTAATTTTACACGTTTTGATTTTTATTTTATTATGTCGGTTTTTTTGCACATCCAGTTTGGCTCAATCACAAGCCTTTGAAACCACCACAGAGACAATCATCAGCCAGCTACTGTCATGAACACAGTATTAATAATTCAGATAGACAGAATTACTATTTATTAACATGATTCTATGTTAATAGCAATTTTAATTAGTGACTATAAGTGACAAGTTTAAAAAAAATTGCTAAAAACGGTAACAAGAACAAACCCCTCAAAGAATCGACTTAACACTAAATAAAGGAACAGACATTTGTAGGTACAACAACCTTCATTAACACGGCAAAAAAAACCCATGTGAAAAAATAAGAAAATAAAAAATTTCTAATGAATAAAACAAAATTAATTGGTACGGCAAGTAAAACAAGACAAAAAAGATCTTGTTACACGGAAGATTTGTTTCTGCATTTCAGTTCTTGTTCTCTCGTTGGTTTTAATATAGAAAAGTAGCTAGTTTCTTAAATAGAGAAACATTAAATTGACAAAACTTCACTTGACGTTTCTTCTGTCAGGAAGTTCAGTGCTAAAACATAATGTCTACTTTGATAAATGCCTCGATTTAGTGTAAAATATCTTCAAAAGTTTAACTTTTTTTCAAAGCAAAATAATTCATGTCCTATTTTCTTGAAAAAAACAAGCAATCTCTCACTCTTATTCCTAACATAGTTAATTTATCTTGTAAGAAATAATAACAAGATTTATTGTCTTATTTCAAGATTTTTTAGCTTGTCAAGAATTTATTTTTTGCAGTGAAGGAACTAGCACTGATCCATCCTTCAGCTCGACAGGAAACAGACTGTTGCTCACACACACACACACACACACACACACACACACACACACACACACACAATCAATAGCAATCCGATTATCAGGGGTGATTTTATGTTTTGCTGTAATTACTTGTGTCTTCCCCTCAAGCACTTTGCTAAAACACTTGCTTTAAGTGTGTCGCTGAGTGGGAGAGATCGAGAGAGTAACAGAGAAAGTGAATGAGTGAAAGGAAGAGAAAGTCAAGACAGAGAGAGAGATAGAGATCAACACAAAGCAAATGAGAGAGGGAGTGAAAGAAATAGAGCGAGAGAGAGAGCAAATAAGAAAGAGGTAGAGAGAGAAAGCGACAGAGCAAATGAGAAAGCTGGAGAAAAAAGAGAGAGAGAGAGGCAAGGGTTTGCACGCACTGCTGCAAAAAAAGACGAAGAATTTCCATTTACTTGTGATTGCTCCTCACTTGAAATATGGAAAAATTAGCGCTTATATTTATGTGAATATTTGAAATTGACAGTTATACACACCCTCCCATGTTTTTGGGCTGCTAAAATTGGTATAAAAAATATATTTGCTAATATATGCTTAAATGCGGTAATTGTAAGCGAGCTGGATTTGGCTCCCTCTAGTGGCAGTGAAGGGAAGCCAAGCACGTAATCAACTAGTGTGAGTGCACACCTGTGGGCCTTGCTACTTAAGGTCTGCGCTGAGAGTTGTCAGTTATTGAGGTCACGTCCACGCTGTGAAGTTACAACCCTTGTTTGTGAAAGTCAAGTTTGTGTTGAAGTTGTTACCTGTTGTGGCGAATTGGCAGGGTGACGTTCCGTCCACAAAGAGAGCTGATGTCTTTTCACGATTAATCAGAAATGCCCTATACACGGAACCCGCCATCCATCAGATCGCCACACAGTGTAGTCCCCACAACCCAAGTCCAGAGTCATAAAGTCAGGCCCGTATTGCAGCCCCTGTTGAGCTCCGGGCAATCGTCTGGTCTCGGCACAGTGTGTGGGTCAATACCGGATGGGTGATTGCGACACCACCGTTGTCAAACACGGACCGAACCAGACTCCTCACACTCCAGTCCGGCAGGCAGATGAAAAGTCCACTGTCAAATCTGTAGACCTGATGACGCTGTTTACGTAGAGAAGTGGAACCGCCTCTTTCCCCACTGAGGAGCGAAACACCTTCCGGAACCATCATTAATAATGACGCGGAACAACCAACGCACTGATTGTGTAGTGTTAGAATGCCGGAGGAGACTGGCACCAGTGAGCCGGGTTCTCCACAGGGTTTTTCCTCGTTAGAGAGGTTTCTTACCTGGCCACTGTCGCGTATGTGCTTGCTCACTGCTCTTGGTTTTTGTCTTTGTCTTGTCATAGTCATAGTGATAATCACAGCTATTTACTTGACACCAACAACCAGACGATCAAATGAATAAAAAGCAACAATTCTCTTACATTTTCACACGTGCACTTTGAGACAGTTAAAGCTGTGAAAAGCGCCCTACAAATGCTCAGAACTTGAACTTGAACTTCTGCTCCGTGGTCACGCCAGGACGCAAATACTCTCCAGAAGACCCAGCACATTCCAGTTCGCAGCAGAACGCTGTGGTTCTTGGACCAGCTGAGATGACCTTGTTGGTGGTGTTCTGGCACTGGCCTGACTGGTCCTTCTTCCTGCAGGGATTAGCGCTGTCTAATGGCTGGAGAGCTGTGGAGACCGGTGTGGGACCGAGGTTTCTTCCGGTCGACTCACATAAATCACCAAGAACTGGCAACAACTGTGTTCTGTGTGGTTCCCAGCTGAAGACTTGTGACATTAATAAGACAGTGGAACAAATAGATTGATGACAACCCTTTCAACCTTTCTTCGAGGTTTGAGGATTGAGGATCTTTCATCTGCCATCTGAATCAAAGTCACTAAGGCATCCTCCTTAGGTACCTCAAGCCTGGATGCTGTTGGGCTGTCATGGGTGACACGCTTGTGCCACATTGTATGGAGGTCAGGGTCAGCTGTCCTGGAATGGAAAATTGGGTTGGTGGTACCCATTTTTTTTAATAATGGGGACCAGAAGGTACATTCCAACTATAGAGAGATCACATGCCAGGGTGCTGGAGGTGGGATTAGACAGTGGATCCTCAGACATTAGACAGATTAGACAGTAGTGAAGCTATAGACGGAACATTAGACGAGTTCTTGAGAAGCTCGAGAGTTCTTTGGAATTCAGTAATCCAGTGTTTGTGAACTTGTTTGAGATGTTTGACTGTTTAACTTTAATTTCAAGCTCAGTCCATTTTTTAATAAAGCGCTCTTCAAAGTTGCAGTTTGTCCCAACGTTTTGTTTGAAATGGACAAAAGAAGATTGTGGCAAATATGTGAACAAGTGAGCAGCAACATGGACGTCAGTGGCTAGGAAAACAAAACTCTCTTGCAGGGTGAGAGGAAATAACTCAAATCAGGTTATCCAACATCCATCTCTGATGATGGTTCTGGATGGTGTCTTCCTCCTCGAGTGAGGTGGCTCCATTCCTCTAATTCCGCATAGCAACTTTGCGTTTGTCTGAAACTAAGAAAAGCGGTACATGCGTAAACTTGAAGCTTGAACAGCGTTGCAGTGGCATTAGATCTTCACCGTTGACAGAGGGAGTGACATCACAGATTCAATGATCATGTGGTCCAGAGAAGCCATGGTGAACCTCCAGGAAGTCAGAAGAGCCAAGAGTGAGGAAAACTAGTCAAGGGATTCTAGAAGATTCTGTCTTCTTCCTCTAGCAGCCAGAGTAACATCATTTACACCCTGGTGGCACAGACACTCTTCCGAGCCTAGACGTAGAGCACTGAAGACCTCAGAAGAGGAGTGAAAATGAGAAAGAAAAAGTTGTTAATGTGAAAAGCTCAAATTTAAAAAGTGGCTATGATGCTCTTAAGCGCAGGTGTTTCGATTGCAGGCCTTTCTACATCTTACGTCTTAGACATGTTACTATTACAGCTATATACAGTATATATCTGCTTCTTTGAATAGATGTATCTTCAATCTAGACTTCAAACAACTTTGATCTGAGTCTCAAAAAGACTTATCCAGAATCTGGAGAAGAATTATCCAAAGTTTTGATTCTAGGATCGTCCTCCTTTGCAGGTTTGAGAGTGTTTTGTGAATACATATTTAGCAGGAAACCAGTGTAGTTATATAAACATAGGACTAATATGGTCATACTTTTTTGTTCTGGTGAATCAAGCAGCCATATTCTGAGTGAAGAGATTATCAACTGTTGGGTCATAAGTGCATGTATGAGTCTTTCTGTGTCCGGCCTAGAGAGCAAATAACGCAAATTTTCACGCAAGTTATCATTGATAGGAGTGTTTGTCTTTTCAGAGTCAAACTAGATTCAAATGGGCGGAGTTAGGTGTTACAGCTCAATTCAGTTAGTCGTTTTGGGTGGAGTCAGATTTTTGCAGCAGCATTCAGTCAGTCAGTCGTAATGGGCGGAGCCAGAGTGTTACTGCTGAATTAATTCAATCATAATGGGTGGAGTCAGAGTGTTACAGCTGGATTCATTTCATCGAAATGGGCGGAGTCAGTTGTGCTATGGTTTCCTAGTTATTCCTGTTACACTTTCTGTTTAAACTTCATGAAACGCCACATATTCATGCAAGAGGACTATAAAATGTATGTAGAAGTAGCATATGAAAAACTGAGAGATTTTCATATAATTAACGGAGTAATTATGTATGTGTGTGTGTGTGTGTGAATAGAGTTCTGTACACAATGGTAAAGTACCCTACATTCTTTAGTTCTTCGAAAGTTTGTATTAGATTATAGCTAAAAATGGTGTCAGTTATAGCATCATTATTCTCTGTTAATGAGTCAAGACTTGACTAGAAGTCAAAATGTATGATTTTTAATTGATTGGTTATTTTTTTAAAGCTGGATTGTGTGTGTCTAAGCAAACACACACCTGTTCATAACACACCTCTACGTGATAAACAAATAAAAACATCTAACGCATTGAACATAGAAAAGATCTGGTGAGAAACAGCCAGATTCCGCTTTTCATGTCTCTGTGTACGTCGTCCATTCATTCTGTACCTTCGTTCAATTTCTGAATGATGTTACTCATATAAGCCTGATGATGATGATGATGAGGAAAGACACTCTTCATCTGTCCATATGTTTTACTCTGAGCAGACGGTCAGTGTGACGGCGCCGCGTCACTTCAGTTAACACACCTCACGTCACACACTAACCAGAAAACACGGCAATTACACGCAATTATCTCTCACCTTCACAAGACACACACACACACACACACACACACACACACATAAGAAAATCTGTGAATGAAAAAATCTGAATTAAATTGCAGGCCAAAATGAAATGAGCCCCCACTGTAAGAAAAACATATCAGCTTCACAAAATAACACAAACATATTAAAATTATATATATAATAAAACATGTATTTATATATAAATAAACATGTAAAGAATGAACACAATGTTAAATTGAAAAATTTGATTCAATTATTCTGTACATGATTTTCTATGAATGAAGAAAGTCTGTGTGTTTATGAGAATGTTTTCTGTGAGGCAGAAGTGAAAGACAGTGAAAGAGAAAGAGTGAGGAGAAAAAGATAAAGAGAGGGCGAGACTTACAGACAAACAGACAGACAGAGAGAGAGAGAGAGAGAGAGAGAGAGAGAGAGAGAGAGAGAGAGAGAGAGAGAGAGAGAGAGAGAGAGAGAGAGAGAGAGAGAGAGAGAGAGAGAGAGAGAGAGAGAGAGAGAGAGAGAGAGAGAGAGAGAGAGAGAGAGAGAGAGAGAGAGAGAGAGAGAGAGAGAGAGAGAGAGAGAGAGAGAG
>MU204329.1:224574-241256 GCA_017309775.1 Paedocypris sp. Pulau Singkep | reverse complement strand
GGTCTTGGCAGCATCAGCATCTTCCAGCGTGACGATGCTGGTTTGAAGAGCAGCTCCGTGTCCTTGACCTCGGGGTGTTTGTCTGCTCTTCACGCGCTTCACGGCAGGAGTTTGAGGAGGATGGAGAAGTGACACGGACTGGTGTTGTTCTGGTGTTAATCCGCACTGATCCACCAGGGGGCTCTCGGATTATGACCGCGTGATCTTTGTTGTGTTGATATCTAGACGCGATGAACAAAAACATTCTACGGTTCGTTTAGTCATTGGTTTTTATACATCTATCTGTCTGTCTTTGTCTTTTAGTTCGTCCTTCCGCATTCCATCCATCCACCACCTATTCATTTTGTACGTTATCGTTTGTAACGTTGTACGTTGATCTGTTCGTGTAAAAGCACAGATTTCTCAGCAGTATCGATCCTTTCTGAGATTCAAGGTCACAGCTGAGCCAACATTTAAGTCTTAAACCAAAATGTCAACCTGAATAAAAGAAAATACATTAGAAATAGCAATTTATAGCAACAAAAAGAAGAGAAAAAAACAACATGTTTTTGACAGCAATGGCCCATATATTGCACAATAAACGGAAATCGTGTACCAAATAACCAAGACAACGAAAAGAAAATATTTACATTTGTTTGTCTAATATTGCATTACTCAATAAACATTTATGTTGATATTAATAATTACATTATTTTAATTTTATAATTTTGCCTAGTTGTCTACATTTTTAGCCAATTAACTGCTTAGAAAATATTTACCTTTTAAATATAACTTCATAATAAGTAAAGTGAGTGAGATTGTTAATGTAGCCCAAAAATGTTTGTTAAAAATAAAGAGTAAAATTAGTAGTGAAAATGCTTCTACGACTACTAAGTTCCATTAACAGCAGGATATGTACGTATATGTGGTAAAAAAAAAATTAAGCGTTTAAAAAAGTACACAGTACCCACAAAAGTGTAAAAAAAAAAAAAGAAAGTGAGGTGAGTTTGTCAATATGGCCACTAGGGGCAGTAATGTAATTGTGCTCTGCATTTAGTAACTATACAGTGAAGTCACAGCTCATTAAGTACCCTGAGAGTATTCAAGAGTACAGTACTCTATACTGCATAAGAGTATGGCTTCATCCTGGCTTGTCTGATTGGTAGTTGTAGTGGCATTGTAATGTTGTGGGGGTGTTTAAAACTTTAAGATTTTTAGATTTAATTCCGCCGGGTTTTATGATTTTTTATTTAAGTGAGGTCGACCTCAATGCAAAATTAAAGAAAGTACAGTGTTTAAAAAACTGTGTAGATTCAAGATTTGAAAGTTTGAAGACGATGCTTTTTTTTCTCTCTCATTTTTGATTTCTGAAATGACGCACAATGTCAGTTTCAAGCAGTGTTGGGTAAGTTACTTTAGAAAAGTAATTAATTACTAATTACTTATTACTTTACCATTTTGTAATTAAATTACTTTTCTAATTACTGTGTCTGAAAAGTAACGTAATTACCTAATGAGTAACTTAACCAATTAGTTTTTAAAATTCCTATAAACCTTCAAAAAATGAATTACTTAAAAATATAACAGTAAAACATGAAATAGTCGAGCCTTTTAGTTTTCTGAATCATCTTTATTACATTCCATAAAACATTCTATAATAAATAAAGTTCTCCGTAGTAAAAGTTACCTTCTTTTAGGTAAGAAACTACATTTCCGAAAAACAAAATACATTCTGCAACAATAAATGCGGCTAAAAGATTCAGACTCGATTCTGCAAGACGCAGCGTCTTTACCACCAAGTCACCTGCAATCGTACGTTAAGCTTCAGACACGATCGGACTCTTTCTGCTGTCGTTAAATCAAGTTCAGACGCTCAGCTGGAGTTTTTCCGGTGTTCATCATTCAGCCATCATTCTGAGAGTGTGAAGAGACATTCGCAAAGCTTCTGCCGCCCAAAACGACATCAGAAACATCAGGTTCACTGTCACAGAGAAAAGCATCTGTCAACCTGGACAGTAGGGATGTACCGGTACACATATTGTAGAGTACTCATTAAATGTCCGCCGATACTGGAAACCGATACCACGGTCTGAGAAATGTCTACGCTTGAGCGGCATGTAAGCGGTCAATCACAAGCGTAGAGTGCCCCACCCACTCCCTAGCCCACAGCCCATAGAATGGCGGCGAAGCGAAACATGACTATTTCCAAGTGAATGAAGACGACAAATCTGCGGACCGCAAATTGTGCTCAGCAAAATTGTGCAGATGTTCAAAATTAGCGCATTTAACACAAGTCATTTAATCAAGCACCTAAAATCCCAACACGTCAACGAGTACAAAGAGTTTGCTTCAAAACCAACGCAACTAACACTGCACCAGACCCTTGCAAGAAGAGAGAAAATTGTTCTTAGTTTATTCAAATACTGTGCACTAAATAGCAAAGATGTATTAATCGTGTGCAGAGTGCCGGGTTCCTACACATTGTGGAAGATAAAATTCAAGCACTTTGAATTTTTCCAGCACCGTACAGTTGTGGTAAAATTTACATTTAACGCTATGTCTATGTTTTAGTGGTTACTAAGTTTTCCAGAAAGCTGTAGAACGTTCTTTGTTCAAAGTATAAAAGAGAAAATATAAACAAATCTAATTTTAAGAAGGCGTCTGACATTTAAAAAAACTTGTATATGAAAAGAAACGTCAAACACCATAACACGGCAGTCTTGATTGGTTCCAGTGAGTTTAAAATGTTACATTATTTTATATTCGTCTTTTGGTATAACTGTTTATCATTTTGAATGCATGTTTAAATATTATTATATGCTAAATATTAAATTAAACACAAAAATCTGAAAAATTACCCTTCCCGGGCTGCAGTAAAATTAGCAAACGACGACAAAAAGGTTGCGGACCACTGCGTTAATGCATTCATTTTTCTTAAACGCATCGATAGTCCAATGGCAAGGTACTGGACAGAAAAGAAGTCAGGTAGGTTAGGGTTTAGGCCTTCGCTAAGCATTTTGCTGTTCATCATTGACACATTTCAAGCGTTCTACAAAACAAAAAGCAGCTTGGCAAATGACATCAACCTTGACAGAAAAAAAAACTGTCAAAAGGCTTCGTTTTGATGATTCCAATACCGTCTACAGTAGTAGTAGTTAGTACTGCACGCTCCACCTAAGTTCGGGTCCGGTCCCGAAGACGTGCACTTAAGCGAATTCCTCTGTATAATTTAACTTTCAAGCATTTTCAAGCACTTCATCCAAAATTCAATCATTTTCAAGGCCTTGAAAACACATTGTTGAAATTAAGGCATTTTCAAGGATTTCAAGCACCTGTAGGAACCCTGAAACTGAACAAAATTATTCGAGTTGCACTGTCAGCGTTTACATTTTTTACAATTATTTGTTCTGTAATATGTTGCACGCAACATGCTTTTCATTTTAAATAATAATAAATCTTAATTCTAAACTTGCCCCTTGTTGTTATGACTAAAGCGGTTACCTGTAAATTTAGATCATGTTTTTATTACGTACTCTTTTGGTATCGGCGAGTACTGAAATGCAAGTACTCGTACTCATTTTCCAAAAAAGTGGTATCGGTGCATCCCTACTGTAAAGCACGGAAGGCAACTGCTTTATCACACAGGTGGTTTGTTCTCAATGTGACTCCATCATCGTGACAAATCACCAGCAAACAAACAAACTCCACACTGTATGTTTCAGTGATAAATACTCTGATCATTCCAGAGCTGGTTTACCAGGTGATGGAAACTTCGGAGCCTCGCGGAAACCACCGTATTCCTCCTCATAATAGTGCGCAGGCTGCTGGAAGCATCTGTTGGCAACATCTGGACCAGGCGGAAGAGCTTCTCCAGGGACAGCAGAGATGGCTGTGCCCTTCCGCAGGGCTTCCATTACAGTCCAGCGCGGACTCCAACACTGTTATTCTGCCACTAAAACACACAATTATGGGAAAAAGAAATCAACAGATGAGAAATATATCAGACTGTGTTACTTTACAACCTCCATGATTATTAGTAACCTCATTGTCAAACCACTAAAAATGTATCTTGAAAATGAATGTGTGCCTACGTTTGATGGTTTATGGGGAACATGTGGTTTTGTATGTAAAGTCAATATTGGGGCCCCACTATGATGTGAGTTAGGTGCGCAAATAAGTGTGTGTGTGTGTGTGTGTGTGTGTGTGAGTGTGTATTAAAGTTAAACTGATGCATAGAGAATCAAACATTCATTACTATAGAGACAAACATTAGTTATTATTAATAAGTAATAAATATTCACATTACCGATGCCTTGCTTTGGTAAACCCATGTCTACCGATTATGCTTTGTATTTCTTTGTTTTGTTCTAAACTAAAAATCTAAAGTTCAAATAAAAAGACCTTGTTTAAAAAAAATGTCACTGTGTGGAAATAAAACAGAGGTATAAAGGAGACAAGAGATCTGGTGAGCAAATGTCTATTGTACAGGATATACGAAGAAGCACAGAAAACATTTGCATGAATAAAGTGCGATTAATAAGATAACTGCCAGGTATGCAAATGTTATATGCGCTGTATGCAGATTAACATTAACACAAGTATAAGACGGTTTGCAAGCTCTCTCAGGAGAACTGAATGGTTTTACAGAGCTCTTTACAGCGACTTTGCATAGATTCATCTTTAATTACAATTCTTTAAGTTGTTTCAGTAAGCAAACATGTTTTACTATGCGTTTTACTACTACTTTCAGTTGTGAAAATTATCACACAACCTTTCAGTTGTGGAAGAAAACGATACTTTGTCAATAATAAATAAATAAAAAATGAATGAATGAATAATATAAAGCAGCAGCACGGTGGCGTGGTTAAGCAGAAACATGGGTTACGCAGAAACTTAGTTTGAAAATTGCTCATAGGTGTAATGAGAATGACAATGAAAGGCTTTTTCTATTCAATTCCATTTAAGAAATCAGAACTGGGAAAAAACAGTGGTTGACTGTGCAAGGAATGCGCGAATTTACTTGATCAGAAATCCGCAAAAGCACGGTTTTAAATCCAGGCCTTCAGCCGCTGTCTCTTGGTGGGAAGTAAGTTCCACCAATGAAGGGCAGCAGATCTGGGGTCAGCCACACACTCACTGACCATCCACCACCTCCACTAGTCGCCTGAAAACAACAAATTAAATCATATCAGAATTGATTCATACATTTTTTCCCCCCTTACTTATTTTCACGTGCACTTTGAGACAGATAAAACTGTGAAAAGCGCCCTACAAATACTCATTATTATTATTATTAATATATTTTAATAATTCTGCACCATTCTTACTCAAAATAGTTGCGATTGATGTGAGAGTGACAATACTTTTTTTTTTTTTTTTTTTTAAATGGAAATAGAAAGCCTTTATGGTCACTGTGCACATATAAAACGTACACATACTGTATGTACCCTGAAATTAAGAATGTCTTCTGTGAAGTAGTGCAACATGCAAGAGACATTTACAGTACAAGAAAAATGACATATATTACAAATAGTACCAAACTATTTACACAACTTTCACAGTTGCATGATTATTACACATGGGTTTTTAGTATAATATACACATTTGAAATAATATAAAAACTAGCGAGCTATTTATACAGTATATGTGTACATAACATGGTAATATACTATATTACTATAATATAACGATACCTAATAACTTACAGATAAAAAGCCTCGTAAGAAATCCAAACCTTTTTATTTCAAGGTGGCGCACAATGACAACAAAGTTATTCAAATCCATCCGATAAAAAGTCAACTAGAGAATCAACGTGAATAAACTCTGGCCAGACCTGTACGAATGTCATGTAAACTTTGTCCACGTCAGGCCTTTCCTCTCTGTCGACCTTGACACAGACAAAGTTCTGGTTGAGGATTTGCCCGATCTCTTCGTCTTTGAACGGCTCCTTCTCCATCACGTGACACCAGTGACAGGTGGAATAACCCACTGGAGATATACGTATATTACATTATCAATGTTTTTCATTCCAATCATTTTAAATATGACATGCATCTACTTGTTTTAGGGCAGTACCTGATAGGAAAATAGGCTTGTCTTCACTCTTTGACCTATCAAATGCTTTCTGTCCCCATGGACACCTGTTAAAATACAGAGATCAAAGGAAAGTGAGAGAAAGTGGCCAGGTCTGGTCAGAAAGATGGATGATTGGATGGATGTACAGCAGGTGACAGGTCAATAAACAGACAGTTTAATGGAAAGATGAATGGATGGATGGAAAAAAAAAAAAAAAAAAAAAAAAAAAGAAATCGATGGATAGAGGGACGGACAGCCAGACAGAGAAATGGTGACAGAACAATGAACAGTCAGATGCATGTATGAATGAATGGATGGATGATTGGATAGATAAATAGGTACCGTAGTTGGTTGTTGGATGGATGGATAGATGGATGAACAGAATGATGGCAATTGATGACAGCCGGACAGTTTAATGGACAGAAAGATAGATGGATGGATTGATGGACAGTCAGACAGATTAATGGACAGAAAGATGGATGGATGGATGAACATATCGATGGCAATTGATGGATGGACAGCCAAACAGATTAGTGGACAGAAAGATGGATGTATGGATGGATGAACGAATAGATTTATGGCCATTGACGGAGGGACAGTCGGACAGATTAATGACGTATTAATGGACAGAAAGATGGATGGATGGATGGATGAACTAACAGAATGATGACGATTGATGGGTGGACAGCCAGACAGACAGAGTATTAATGACAGATTAATGGACAGTAGTATGGATGGATGAATGGATGGACGGATGGATGAACAAACAGACTGATGGCGATTGATGGATGGACAGCCAGACAGATTAATGGCCTTAAAGAGAGATGGATTGATGGATGGACGGATGAACAAACATATTGATGGCGATTCATGGATGGACAGCCAGACAGATTAATGAATATGAATATGAATGAATGAATATGAATCAAATGAAATTGAATCAAACATTTTGAAACACTCTAATCTAATGCAAATAATCAAGTGGTTATTATATACACTAGTTCCTTGAGCTCTTCACCAGTCCACGGGATTGTGTGAATGCTGCAGCAGGTACGAGGACTTCTCCTCACTCAGACGGTTGGTGTGTTTTCCTGCTTTACCCCCCCCCCGATGCCATGCTGAAGCTGACCACCGCTGAGAACCTGGAGGAAAATTAGAAATATTATCGGATTAAAAAAAAAAAAAAAAAAAAAAAAAGAGCTGACGTTTACTTTGTTAGGATTTGTTAGGGTTACCAGGAAGGTGATCAATCTCATCAGATCTCAGAAGCTAAGCAGAGTTAGGCCTCCTGAGTATTTAGATGGAAGACCACCAGTGAATACAGAGGAGCAGTAGATGACGAGTTGTTTACTTGGGTTAATGTTTAGTCATAGTGTAGTTTGCATGTTCTTCTGAGCTTGTGTGGGTTTCCTCTCAATCTCCAGTGTGCTCCGACAGTCTAAAACACGCAGTACGGAGAACTTAAGTCTGAGAGTGAGAGTGTAGGTGTTTGTGTCCTGCTCTGTGATTGGTTGGCCACTAATATGCCCCGCCTTCAGACTTAGCATTGCTTGGAACCAGCACCCTTAAAAAAAAAAAAAAATTTAAATTTAAAAAATTTTTTTTTAAATAGAGTGGAAGTAGTAATACGCAGGACAAGTGAGTGGTGATTGGAGGGATTGTATTAACAAACAAAAATAATAATAATAAGAATAATAAGAATAATAATAACCTCACATCATACTCAAGCAATTGAACACTTTGGACCAAAGATGGAGAAGAAGAAAAAAATAAACAGGAAACAAATTAAATGGCAAGCAATGAACTGAATTTCCTACTGATACAAAGTCCAAAAGTTCGGGTTGGGATGGCTCGCCACGACTGCTGGGTTTCCCTGCGGTTTATACGGAGCAGGGAGGAAAATCTCAGCAGAAGAAATGAAAAACCCTTCTCTGACGTATGGTGATCCTGAACCCGCGACACATTCACCCGCGACACATTGTTTGAGAACCCACGCGGTAATATGTTTGCGCTAGCGCCATAGCGGCTACTACGGTTTACTCACTTGGCGGCTCTTCTCACACAATACAGAAACCAGGAACACCAATATGTCAGCACTTAATGGCAAGTAGTTTTTATGTGCTTCGCCAAGCAGCGCGATGCAACTATCTATTTTTCATCAGCCCGGTCACAGAGCGAACTGTTCAAATCCCCGCGCAACTGTGTCTGGGTCACGTGATCCCCGCGTCATGTGATCCCGCGTCACGTGATCCCCGCACTTGCGAGTCACTTTCTTTTTTTTTTAAAACATGTCAGTACTAAGGTAGCAGATGAAACCTATGCACATTTAGCATACACATTAACAAAGTATATATATATATATATATATATATATATATATATATATATATTATAATTATATCAGTAACTTATATATCATTTTGATATTTGAATATCATTTATGGTACTAAACATCATTAATCTGTTTTCTGTTCTTTGGAATAGTGTTTTTTTTTTTTCTAGTTTAACACATCTGTCAAGCTTAGCCAATAATCTATTAAATTATTGAATTTATAACCTGGGTTACAATAGACTCCTACCTGAAACCGTCCCGGGACAGAGAGACTCTCGCGGACACTGACTCTCGGCCGACCCTGACGCCGGCTAGTGTTCCAAAACAACGGTTCTTTGTGAAAGTGTGTGGCTTGTCTTTCCCGTGTATTGATCCTGTCAGGAATCTGCTTTGTGTGATGTTTTTAGCCGCGGCTGCTGACGGAGAACGAGCGAAGCCTATTCTCAGCATCATAGACCCTCCGGACCAGGCGTCAGTGCCGGTGTAGGTACATAAACTGTTCGGCCTGCAAAAACGATTACGTGATTACGTGTGATTACGTCACACAGTTTGATTGGCCGTAAGTTGGAATGATGTCGAACGGATTTTGCGCTGACAAATCATGCTCGAAACTCCAGAGTATTAAAAAAAGTCTTTAGTCATGGATAAACTTTACGTGGAAATTTCCCACTATCTTTCAAAGGGGACATATTATAGAGATTTCTTTTGCACTGTTTTTTTTAAATAATTACGAGGGAATATAACTATTGCATTACGTTTTTTTTTATATATGTCAAATAACTTGGCCGCTCTCCTTTTTAACTATGTTAAATGAACGAAATTATAAAGCATTGTAGCATATCAATATTGTGTTTATTTTTTGTAAATATTGTGAATAATAAAGCACAGTAGAACTTTTAATATTTATTGCACAGACCACAAATGGCCAACAAAAAAAGTGTAAATATAAATTACTTTTAACAAGCGACAATTTAATTTAATTCAGTACATATAATTTGCTGTAGGGCGCAATTGTCCAAATTCTTTTGATTCATAGGTTCTGAATCCAGCTAAGAAAGAGTTGTTTTTTGCTGGATTCGCTCAATCCAGACGGGTTTGGCGACAGTTGTTTCCACACCCTCTTTAGGTTTTGTAACATAAGTCAGCCCTGTTCTGTGGCTTGTTCAGTTTGGGATTATAATTTTTTTTAATTCACAGTATTCCATCATGCAGGTACAGAAAATATTGGACCAATAAGGGCAAATGACAAGATTTTAATTTCTAAACTGCTTCATCTATCAGGTCTGCTTTGAAATAGTATGAATTGCAATATTTGGTTAGCCCAAAGCCTTGTTCAGTGTGTGTTTTTTTTTTTTTTTTTTAAGTTTTGCCTCGTTCTAAGGCTGGTTTTTAAAGTTTTGCCTCGTTCCAAGCCATTTTTTTTAAGTTTACCTTGTTCTAAGGCTGTTTTTTAAATTTAGCCACGTTTTAAGGCTATTATTTTTTTATTTATTTTTTTAGTTGTGTTCAGTTGCTATTTATTCACACCAGCAACCACTATGAGGTGAATCATTTGTATTTCTTATCATTTATAGTTTGTAGTAAATCATTTGTAGTAAAATTATTTTTGTTGGAAGGATGGCGTAATTGTTAAATCTGATTTTATATAAATTCACACATAAAGACTTTAATCTCTGGTGAATTAGAAACAAAGTGTCACACTCACAATATGTGTATATACATATTCAACCCATATACGGACAGAAGTCAATCTTTTCAATTCAACCGTTTAAAAAGAATGCATGATTATAACTTTAATTTTTAGGTTTAAACTGTAAAAAGTACAAAATGCCTATTAAGGCAACACTCCCTCCGCTAACTTCCGGCGTCTCAGACTGTCATTCTGCGGTTCTGCAGTTGGTGGTTATTGGCAAAAACATCACGATTTACAAGGTTTGTCCAAGTGGTTTCACCGTAGTGTGGCGTCATCGCCAGTCGAAAGACCCCGAGCCGTTTTTGCAGGCCGAGCACTTTCTGTACCTACACCGTCACCATCTGTCCCACAGCATCCGTGGCGTTAAGCTTCTACTCGCCTTCATATCTTTTTTAATAGGTATTTAAAGTTTTACTATTATTTTTTTTATTAGAAATGTGTCAAGAAACAATAATAACACGTTATATACAACATGTTATTTTTATTGTTATCCGAAACGTTTACGCACTCCACCATTTTTTGTGCAGAACTGAGGATTTTGAAAAAAAATAGAAAAAAAAAATATCCACGAAATGGTAACGATTTTATTTTAATTGGCTTCTTTTTTTTATTGTTTACAGTGAAACGTAGTTTTACTGATATTAATACAAGATATTAAAGGAAAACAAGAAAAAATGTATTTATTTTGTTTGTATCACGCATGCACAAAGATATGTATGTATATAAATAGCAAAATGTGTGTGTGTGTGTGTGTGTGTGTGTGTATTCATATTATATTATCAGACAGACATGAATGCTAATAATAATAAAACATCTACCACAACAACTATTCACAATTTGTCCAATCAAACACTCTCTCTCGCTCACACACACACACACACACACACACACACACACACACACACACACACACAAAACAGGCAATTTTGCCATGTTTGGACTGGTCCGGTCATACTGAAGTCAAAATAGTTCAATACGTTGGAAAATCCGGAAAGATCTTTATACTAGATGTCATTCCCTCCGCGTGTCTTTTCTGTGAGTCAGTGTTCTGTGGAATACATCATCTCTGAAAACCAGAAATGGACTTTCCTTTATTTAAAAGTAAAATACATTTGGACAAGATGTCATTTTGAAATGATCTTATAAAGCCTGAAAACTGAGCGTACGAATCTTTGACAAAGACAGCTAAACAAGGATGTTCTCAACCAGTGTCAGACCTGATGTTCTGTATCATCTAAACTCAAGTGTAAAAGACAAACGGCAAGACAAAATCCAAATCCAAATCGTCTTATGTGTACTAAACTCCTGATTACTAATTTAATCTGGATTTCTACATTTTTTCCAACCGCATTAGCTTTTTCACTATATTTGATTTTCACAAAATTATCCTGATTCAATCTGGAAGTAACATTTTGTTTAATGCATTTTAACTGCTCAGGTTACTAACAGAAACCTTTAAACAGGAAGTGAGTGAGTGAGTGAATGAGTGAGGAAGCTAATGATCAATGGTAAAAGAGTGAGTGTGTGAGGGAGTGAATGAGTATTTGAAGGAATAGGTGATTGATTGTGAGAGTGAAATAAGTGATTGATTGATTTAATGAATGATTTTCTGAGTAGTTGACGGAGTGAGTGAAATATTGAATGAGTGATTCTGTGAGCGAGCAATTGAAGAATAGAATGAGATATTGAACGGGTGAATGATTGAATGAAAGACTGATTGTGTGTGTGTGTGAGTGAAAGAAAGAGTAATTGAGTGAGTGAATGACAGATAGTCATTGAGTGAATGAATAGGTGAGTGTGTGAAAATGAAAATTAATGACTGACTGACTGACTGACTGACTGAATGATGAGTGAAAAATTCTCAGCAGGCACTAGTTAGTTTTTACTTTATTATAGTAAAAATATAATATAATTTAATCATAACTAATTTATTTTTTTCAAAATTGAAGCAATAAATCACGGTCTATCAACATTCTAAACCACGTTTCCATTTCTGGGTCATACATCTGGGCACACCTTCTTAAATATTACACTCATGTTGCATTTTATAATCTTACTTTACTATATATATGTTTAATAATATTGAAAGCGACAGTCAAAAGCAGAAAACTTAAACACAAACTTACAATCAATGCCGTTTATTTGTTCTAATGATATGAACTAACAAAACTCACTTTGTTTTTTTTTTTTTACAAATCATGGTAAAAAAAATAATGTACACAACTTTCATCTAAAATCCATCATGCCTTTTAGAAAGCGCTTCTTTATTCCTTTCACAGTGTATAACCCGGAAGTTTCCGCACTGGCAGCTCAGACACGTGAAGGCAGTTCAGCTCTAGTCGCTCCGCAGTGACCAGACCTTCTGAACAACAGCTGCTGAGGTCATCACTCTCAGAACGCCCAGCAGATCTCCTCTGAGGAGACACGGACCTGCTGCTGGAGGCCGAAGATGGATCGAGTGTGCTGGTCCTCATGAGGGAGGGCTTAGAGTGGATCATGGTCTCCATCAGGGAGGGTTTAGGTGTTGAGGTCTCCATGACAGAGGTCTTAGACTGGGTCATGATCTCCACGTGGGAAGGCTTAGAGTAGGTCGTGGTCCCCATGAGTGAAGGCTTAGTGATGGTGGTGGTCTCCATGAGGGAGGGTTTGGAGATGGTGGTGGTGGTCTCCATGAGGGAGGGTTTGGAGATGGTGGTGGTCTGCACAGGCACAGGACTTTTGGGCCGGTCCAGTTCCGGACTGCTGCACGGTTCATCTGTCCCATCCACGCTGTTAAAATCATCTGGATAGTCTTCCGAATTGTCCGTTAGGTCCTGCTGGACATTAGGAACGGGAGCATTTGTCCTCGGGGACACGTCAGGCTGCTCTGAACTCTCCTGTTCTTCAGAATGCTCGTTCAACACGCAACGGACTTCACGCGGACTCAACGTCATAGTTTGCTGTGGATTCACTTTGGGCTTCTCCTGACAAGGACGGCTGACAGATGACTTCACGTGCTCCAGTCGCAAGCGCAGCGTTCTGGTGGAGCCGTACAACAGTTGCTTCGACGGTTTCCTAGCGAGAACCTTATCAGATCTATTGTAGTTTCTAAGTCTTGGGGCACCAGGTGTCCGGGTGGAATCTGTGGGACGTTGTTGGCGAATCCTTGCGGAATCTTTTGGATGTTGATGAATCTGTGAGGAATACCGTGGATGTTGATGAATCTGTGAGGAATCTATTGGATGCTGATGAATCCGTGAGGAATCTATTGGATCCTGATGAATCTGTGAGGAATCTCGTGGATGCTGATGAATCTGTGAGGAATCTCGTGGATGTTGATGAGTCTGTGAGGAATCTCGTGGATGCTGATGAATCTGTGAGGAATCTATTGGATGTTGATGAGTCTGTGAGGAATCTCGTGGATGTCGTTGATGAACCCTTGGGGAATCTAGTGTAAGTCGTTCTTCGATCCTGGCGGAATCTAGTGAATGTCTTTGCTCAACCCTCGCACCATCTATTGGATGTCGTTGCTGAATCCTGGACTCACAAGCCACCGCCAGAGCCTCCAGTGTGAGGTCAGTCTGACCTGAAGGCCGCGGCGTGAGGCCGTGGAGCCGCGTCAGCTCCGTCAGCAGCGCGTTGAGCAGCGGAAACGCTTCCGTCAACCTGTCAGCCGGAGCCGAACAAGACTCGCTGTCTTTCTCTTGGCAAGAACTCTGGTGTTTATTGGATCTGCTCGTCTGCGTGTGAACTCCATCCTCTTCGTCCTGAACGCTTCCTTCTTCCGGATCCCGCAGATTTACCCCCACAGGTAAATAGAACTTCCGGACTCGCTCTGAGACGAATCTTTGTAAATCACGCGTGTTTGACTTGTAAAACAGCGGCGGAGGAAGAGAGGAGCTACAGCTATCGTCACACCACTGCTCGGTCTGAGTGAACGTCAGGTCAGTGTTTGCTCGCTGCGTCTTGACGTCACAATCACGCGTCACGCTCTCACCGTGCGGATTCTCTCCCAAACGCACAATCCTGTAACTGAAGGCCACGGAGCCGATGCTGTGACCCATCAGGTTGCACAAGGAAGAGACCAGACTCTCTCCATCCGATCGGAGGCTCTCTGTCGTTTTAGCCAGAGAAACCGAACTGCTTCCTAATAACTTGGGAATCTCTTCCGTCACGTCCAGGAGCATCACGTACAGAGGAGTGCCGCGCAGATGAGAGCGCAGAGAGTCCACGTTGATTTTAAAAACACACGACTTGCCTTTGTGGAAGAAATAGACGCCGTCGTCTGATTTGGAGGCAGACTCGGTGCGCGGTTGGTGTATGAGGAGCGTGGGGAAGTCCAGAAACCGGACGGCCACGGCGGGATGGATGACGCGCCCGCGGTCGAAACGGATGTGATCGATCAGCAGCTCGAGCGAGAACAGCGTTTCGTGTGACATTTTCGTCTTGACATCGGGCTTTGCGTGTTTAATCTTTGCGTGGTTATCGCGAGCATCGCATCTCTAAGCAATAACACCGGCGCGGGTTTATGACGTCACGGCGTCCGAGCGATGCTGGGAAATGAAGTGTCTCCGTTTTAAACGTGTTTTATTTGGGTTTCTTAATTCGACTAACAAATTGAAAGATACTTATTTTGTTATTAACTTGATTATTTTATTTGCAAAATTTCATTATCACAAATCTAATTTAAACGGTAGAAAACCTTTATTTCCTCTTTTCTTTAAGGAATTTGCACTCTATTTCAACACTATCGTGTTCGAGCAATTCAAAAGCCTTATAAACAGTTCCGTAATAGGTTTAAAGTATTCGATTTTTTGATGTGTATATGATGTGATGTGTATATGAGGTGTATATTTTGTACTTCTTATTTGCACTCTTTTTGTATTGTGTGTTGTATTTTTGCTGTTCATTTGTCTCTTTGTATGATCCTCTGGCTTCAATAAAGTTTAAAAAAAAAAAATTATGTGTCTCCGTGGAGCAAATGGTATTTTGAAGATTTGAATCTGCTGTACTTGTTGTCCAATATCTAACAAAATGCTGTAACTTTGCTAGTTTTTACTTTTTAAAGCATAAAATCTATATAGCCATCCATATATCCATCCATCTATTGATTGGTCGATACTATATGAGATAACTATATGTGTTTCAGTTGTTGATGAATGAACTAAGTGATGATGATGAATTTAAATTGTGTCAAGATTTCAAAAAGGTCTTAAAAATACACCGGTGACTGTAAATAAAACAAGACAAAAAACGAATAAATAAATAAAAATAATTAATTTTTTAATAAAATAGTTAATAAAATAGTTAATAAAGTAAAATAGAAATAGTTGCATTCTTGAGATTCTTGACCATTTTTTTTTTCGTTTTGTTTTTTGCTTGCTTGATTTGTTGGTTTGTTGTAAAGCTGATCCAGTAAAATGTAAGAGGATAGGCAACTATAAGCAATGCTTCAGCCTATTTCTTTTTTAATGTTAATTTTATTTCAAATTGTTCTCGGAATGGAATGCCTACATGCGGGGTTTTACCAAGAATAAATGCATGTCTTTTAGTTAAAAGAAAAAAAACAAAACCAAGTTCTTAAAGTTTTAAAATTAAAATAAAAAACGTTTTAATAAATAACGTATTATTAATTTATTATTAAGAACGTTTTGAAACATAATTAATGTTTTTAAATAAAAAAAAAAGACTACTTTATTATTGTTATTATTATTATTTCTTCTTATTATTATCATTATTATTAATAAACCAATCACAAGGCGTGGGGGCGTGGCCACCCAGCGGTCCTTCACAGAGGAACAATCGGCATCACTTGGAATCAGTCGCAGGAGAGAGAGAGAGAGGGAGAGAGATAGAAAGAGAGCGAGAGAAAGAGAGAGAGAGAGCGCCGCCGCTGCTGGTGACTTCTGCCTCAGTTGCGTCTCAGTCTCGAGCGGAATCCGTTTCTTTCGCCGAGTTTTGGGTGAATGAGCGTCACACGTGATCCGGCTTAACGTGACGCAGAACGGCGAAGGTGAGACTCTCTTCGGAAGGTGAGCTTTCCCTCCATCACGCCGACGAGTTGTTGCCCATTGTGTGTTTGTTCTTGTACAGATTTGTTCAGTCGAGTGTTTGGTTTTGACGTGACTTTTGTAATATTTGGCACCACTGATACGCGTTTATAACACCTGGTTAGTGGTGGTGATGGTGGTCGCACCTTTGGAAGGTGTCCGGTCTTGGCAGCATCAGCATCTTCCAGCGTGACGATGCTGGTTTGAAGAGCAGCTCCGTGTCCTTGACCTCGGGGTGTTTGTCTGCTCTTCACGCGCTTCACGGCAGGAGTTTGAGGAGGATGGAGAAGTGACACGGACTGGTGTTGTTCTGGTGTTAATCCGCACTGATCCACCAGGGGGCTCTCGGATTATGACCGCATGATCTTTGTTGTGTTGATATCGAGACGCGATGAACAAAAACATTCTACGGTTCGTTTAGTCTTTGGTTTTTATACATCTATCTGTCTCTCTTTGTCTTTTAGTTCGTCCTTCCGCATTCCATCCATCCACCACCTATTCATTTTGTACGTTATTGGAGATAACCAGTCCAGTTAGTTTGACCTTTATTGGAAAACAACATCAATAATGATGT
>MU204329.1:193126-219511 GCA_017309775.1 Paedocypris sp. Pulau Singkep | reverse complement strand
GAGAGAGAGAGAGAGAGAGAGAGAGAGAGAAAATTGTGTTAAAAAGACGGGAAGAGAGGGAGTGAGAGAGAGAAACAGACAGGAAAAAAGAGAGTCTGTGTGAGAGAGACAGGAAGAGCGAGAGTGAAAGAGAGAGAGTCTGTGTACCTCCTCGTTCAAATCCATCACCCTCGTGACCTCTGACCTCTTCTCAGAATGTGAAGGAGGTGATAATGGGAGTGTGGCCCCGCCCCCCCCCCCCCCCCCCCCCCCGCACACACACGACCTTTCACACGCCGCGTCCAGCAGCCATTATCCGGAGACTAATTATTCCGATGAACTCATTATCGCTCACAGGCCGGACGATTTCCCCGCGTCTTTCAGAGCGGAACGTTTTCGCCAGGTCTTAAAATAATTCCCTGACACGGTGGCCTGATTAGCGGCGGTGGGTTTAATGTGCTGTCACCAGGCGAGAGACCGGCGGCCATTTTTACCATGACACCACAGCTGCAGCCGAGTTCCGCGGGAGAGACGCGAGCGCTAAGCCAAATGTAGGATGAAAAGGTCGGAAGCGATCAGTGACTCGCGGGTTCAGGAGCAGAACTGGTTTGTCTCGCGCTCTTCAAGCAGACGACCAGTTTAGGACAAACGCGAGGCGACAAAGACATTAGACACGTTTGTTTTAAACACAATTCGAATGAAGGAAGGACAAAGAACAAGCTGTACAATTAAAATAGAAATGCATTTCTAATGGTCAAATAAAGAGCAAACGTTTGAATACGACGCCATATTTACATTATTACCGTACTTACGCGGATATAAGCACCCCAGTGATTTTTCAAAATAAATGTAAATAAAAATAAATAAACAAAATTAAAATGTAAATTGTATTATTTTAAGTGCTGTCGAACGATTACATTTTTTTAACTAGTTAATCGCACTTCCCCAACCAAATTAATCTCGATTAATCGTGATTAATCACAAAAAATAATAATTTATTATTAATACTTATTTAATATTAACAATTAATAATAACATGCACATGTATAGAATCTTGTAATATTGAATATTGAAGTGTAAAATGTAAGTTAATGTAAACTATACACAAAATAAACACTTGTTAAAAAACTGTAATATATCGTTTTGACTAAAGAAAACAATGGGTAAGCCGGTCATAATAATTAAAAAAGAAATAATTTTTAATTATTTAATTTTATAATAATTTTTTAGGAAAAGAGACAACAGATATGTATTTGTATATTTGTGTGGCAAAAGCATGGCACTGATAATTAGTCTAGCTGAAATAGATATACATATATATACGGACGTACCGGAAAACCGGAAGTGTGATTATTGGCGTTAATAAAATTAGACGCAATTAAACAAATGTAATTAATCGCACGAGTTGACATCCCTAATTATTTTGATTATTTATTATTATTATGTTTATGTACATTTTTTGTATCTGGCTAAATACGGTAATTTTCTCATTAAAATACAATATTTTCTTAATTCAACAAACCTAACTTGTGACTCGTATCACTTCAATGTTCTACTTAAAAATGATAAAACAATCTATCATGCTTCGCTCCTCACTGGCTCCCTGGCTTTGCGCTAAAAGAGTAAAGCTGACCCGAGCTGGGTTGTTGTTATTAAATAAAATAAAGTTTTGTTTTTTACTTAAATAACAGAACAGTCACGTTTTTCTTTGTGCAACAGAGAGCAATTTGATTGTTAGACTCTGGTGTTCTTTATTTTACTGTTTTTCTGTTTGCTCCGAGTCGTTTTCAAGCGCTAGCCCGTTAGCCTTTAGCACAGCAATCTAAAAATAAAACAAAAAATATTTGTGATTGTTTTAGGTTTAATCTTATTCCTTCCAGTGTTATTTTTTTCACGTTAAGTGTTTCTTTACTTCTGTTATTGAGCTCATAAAAACTCACATGCACGTCTGCTCCAAAATTGTCCATAGGTGTGAGTGAAAGTGTGTGTCCTGCTCCATGATTGGCCACTTTTTCAGCCCGTCTTGCTCTGTGATTGGCCACCAATCCAGTCCCCCACCTTTAGGCCTAGAGTTGCTGTTATTGGCTCCTGCTCCCTGTGACTCTGAAATGGAATGTTAGCTTAAAAAATTGATTATCTGAAAACGTATAACTATAATGTAGAAACAAGTAGTAGACGACACAAATACGTTGTGACTTGCATCAGCTTTGCCCCGTGAACTCCATTTATCCATTTGTTTAAGGTAAAACAGGGAGATAAGGACATCTCGCACATTTCGACTGAAGAAAACCAATTCCATCAAGTCGATCCAAACCACAATTCAATGTTGAATTCTCCATCTTTTATCTCTAATTGTGGTGTTTTACTGTTCAATCAGGATGGCAATTTGTAGAAGAAAAAATAACTCTGTGCATACAGCATTTCCTGTTTTGACGTTCTGTGTGCGCCACATTGTTGGTCAAAAAAATAGTAAACAGAAAGTGGCGTTCCAAACTAGTAATTGTGACTATAGTGACTACTAGTCAAAAATAGACGGAATTAGACGGAAAGTAAGGCTTTTTTTTTTGTTTTGTAGACTTGTGACCACGAGATTTCAGGTTTACATCCCAGTTTGATGTGTTCTATAACTGTGTGTTTTTGAGCCAGACACTGACCAGAAACTTTTTGTGTCTCTTTAACTTCACTAGATGGTTAAAAGCAAGGCACAATTTTGATACTCATTTTTTAAAACTCACAATTTTGTAAAACTCTTTTTTTTAAATAGTGTTAACAGTCTGAAAATGTATGTGTGTGTGATCGGAAGTGGAAGGGTACCGTTCTCTGTGTTTGTGTGTGTCCTGATTGTCCAAAAGGAAGGACAATGAAGGGTCAGTGTCATGTGTGAGTGTGGTCTTAGTTAACGCTCTAATTCTTATTGTGGTAGATTTGTGCTCGTTTGAAAATGGAAAAAAGTCCCGGGCTGAGAACCGAGCCCTGTGGTGCTCCTGTATATAGGATGATTGTTTGACCACTCAATTATTCGGACATGTGTTAGAATGTTCCGGATGAGACTGGCGACATCTAAATCCATTTTTAGGCTTTTTTCATGGCCCCACTGAGATTACTCTGCGCTTTTTGTTAGCCAGCCAGTACTTGACTTAGCTTTAGTAGCTTTTCTCTGCCCATTAAAAACCTTCCTGTCAAGCCATTTGTACTTGTTATAAAATGCTTGCGTGTGGGTAACCAGATGTGAGTGTAACCAGATTTGTGCAGGCATACACCAGAATATGTAGTTGTAAATGAGATGTATATATGCGTGAAACTGAATTTAGGATACAATTACTTGTTCTAGTTTGTAAATTTACGCAGAAAATACTCATGCAAAGCAGACTCCCAAATGTGATTATATGCTAAAAAAAAAAACCCACTACCCATCATTCAAGAAGTCTAAGGGATTTGGGATCATGGTCCAGAGGCTATAAAATAAAATAAATAAATAAATCATATATAATTCTATAAAAAACGAATGTAAAACATTTACGCAAATTGTCTTTTTAAAATACAATTTTTTTTATTTAACAAACCTAACTTGTAATCATTTAATGTTGTCACTTAAAAATAAAAAACAACCAAATCTAGCAATCAGAACTACACCTCCCATAATTCTTGAGTCTTTGCACGCCAGACTAAAGCTGATTGAGCTTGTTTTTGTTAGACTTCACGTAAATATTTGAATAGTCATGTTGTCATTTGTGTAGCAGACAGAGCGATTTGATTGTGTTTGACTCTGGTGTTCATCGTATTTGAACTGTTTTCTGTTCCCTTTGCGTCCGTATAGACTTGTTTTCAGGCGCTAGCTGTTAGCAGTTAGCCGGATGCAACTATTCAACTAGTCTGTTCAAATATTAATGATTGTATTTAGTTTAATCTTACTTTTTCCAGTGTTATTTTGTCCCTGTTAAGTGTCACGGCGTCTCTAATGTTTCTTTTTTTCTGGTATTGAGCTGATAAAAGCTTATATGCACGTCTGCCTCCGGAACCATTATTTAAAGAAAGAACAGAGGACACAATGCACACGCACACCGCTGCATAAAGACGATTTGTTTGTGATTACTCTTCACTTGAAGTATGGGAAAAATTAGCGCTTATATTTTTGTACGATTATAAGCACCCCCCAAGTTTTTGAGCCGCTAAAATAAAAAACGGTTGCTTATATTCGCATAGATACTGTATACTGTTTACTATTTCAAAGTGGCAGTGTCCTCAGATCAGACAAGTTCAAATTTGACATTTGTGTAAGAAATCACGAGTGCCATATTCTGTGCTAAAGAGAAGCAAACCTTCGAGCACGTTATCAGCGTTCAGTGCAAAAACCGTCTCTATTGGTTCTGTATCAGTGCTAATGTGTTTGTTTAAAAAACAATATGAACTCGGAAAGGTATTTGTCTAAAGTATTTGTAGTAATATTGCTGCATGTAAAGCAGTTTGTAGGAGTATGAGAGCTAAGATAAATCAAGAGAATACACAGTTGGAAACGATTTAAATATAAATTAATCTAACAAGCCGTTTGAATTCAGATTGTGAATGTAGGTCAGTGTTTGGCCAGCAGAGATTTTGCCGCACACTTCTGGTAATATCTATGATTAAATATCAAAATTAAGCCTATTTCTTTTCTGAAAGGAGCGTATTACATTGAATCTCCCAAAGGACATTTTCCTCAGAGCTCTTTATCAGCTGATGCTGCACAAATAAGGCTTTGTGTTGGGGAAACTCAAATCATCCACTCGTTTTATCAATATCCAAATGCAGCTTACGAGGAATCGCAAAAAAAAAAAAAACAGCAAAAGTCACATGGGATGACATCACAGATAATCCTTTTACTACTCTACACACAAAACACAACACTTAAACCATGACAATAATCACAATGACATTGAGATGCAATAAACACTTCCGAACAATCTCCAAGCCATTGTGTGAAAACTGGTCTTCCTCAGGGAAACGGAAACCCAAAGGACAGAAAACTCAGGTGCTAACGGGTTTTCTCTCAACATCCAGTGACGCCGCTAGTAGCTTTGGGCCTTATGAAAAAAATGTCAAATTAGTTCCCGCTAAAAAGGTTATTATTAAAAAGCTTCTCTCTGGGGCCCCACAAAGTGCATGGGCCCTTGGAATCATCATAACCCCGCCTCCTTACCACGCCCCTGGCCACCGCGTCTCATTATTTGACGAATAGATTTGCTACGGAAGGGAAACTCAGCAAGGTTATGACTTTCAACCTCTTGACTCAAGACAACCAGATGTATACAACTAAAGAGAAGAAGAAACATATTTAATATTTACCTTATATATACACCATATATGCATTTTCTTTAGCAAAGATGCACCAATCAGCAAAAAAACGTCAACATCTGCATTGGCATGTGATACTTGGGAAGAAATTCCTGAAGACATTTTTTTTGGTCTAAAACCAATGTTCTATTGTAATGCTGAGCATCTTTCCTGAAGGAATCGACATTTTATTATGATTATATGTATAATACAATTAAGATAGATACAAGTAGATACTGGTAGAAGTGAGGAAACGGCAGAAATTTGATTCCGAAGTTGACAGAGTGATGGGGAAAAAGGTAGAAACGTAAACCATAAAATAACTATAAATTACAACAAATATGAAGAAGATGAAAATGAAAAAAGTCGCTCTAAGATGAACGTCAGAAGTCAGAAAGAACTTTATTGCCAGGTTCCATAAAGAGCACTTTATGGAACTTGGAATGTGTCTTGGAACGTGGTGGAGAAGAGAAGTTGTTGAAAAACTGAAGTACCATGAAAGCCGAACGATGAAAAGGATTAATGTAAAAAAAAAAAAGAAAATACTGCCGAAACGTTGACATCGAGGAAGGTAGAGAAGGTAAAAGAGAGAAGGTAAAAAAAAAAATGGTAAAAAAAATAATGTAAAATCTGACATCATAAAACATACATTTTATTAAAGACTATTTTCATTTTCCCTAATTACGCATAGCGACTTTGCGTTGTCTGGAACTAAGAAAAGCGCTATATAAATAAGCTGGAACTTGAACTTGATATCAAACAAACTGCTGAAGACTGAAAAGCAATCAGAATAATAGAGAACAAGAGCAGGAGGTTTTGTGACTCTTGAGTGTTTGCAAAGACGTTTGGTGAAGAAGTTCTTATGAGGAAGTTCTTGATCCACTAACAATCTAAAGAACGCCAAGGTTTCTTCCAGAAAATCCTGATTTCCTGGCCAAATGTTCCAACCATGCAAAACAAGTCTAAGAGAACAGATTGGTCTATAAAGTCAGAGTGAGAGATAAGAAATAAGAAAAAAGCTTGGTGAAAAAACACAAAAAAGGCGGCAATACAAGATTTTGATGTGGAATCGAGTCTAGTGAACATAAACACACAATCCGACTCCGGATGTCAACAAAGAGATAATTTAAACAAGACTTAATAATTGACGCGATAGAAAACACCTGGTGGAAATTAACCAATGAAAAGGATCGTAAGAGGGGCGGGGCACATCCCCGGCTGTATGAAAATTAATCTTATATAAACAAATTAACAGTAGATATTATTCTGCTAGTGTTTGGCCCAGAGCTGCTGTGATTGGCTCCAGCTCCCCGTGACCCAGAAATGAAATAAGCGATAGAAAATAGGTGACGGAGCAAAATATTCTGTCAGAACAAATCCAAAACTCAACAAATGCAAATTGTATATTTTGATGTTGTTTCCAATTTGTTTGCAAGTATCAGGAAATTGGGCATTATGGAACATCATATGTATCAGATGTCATTTTTTGATCTTCTCTTCAGTGTTTGTGCTACAGATGTTCTCACCCTTGTTGGCGTCATTGGTCGCGTTCCGATTCGTCCCTCACTATATCAACAGCTCGAGGTGATTTGTGTAGATCCTCGGTTTGCGGTCAGGCCACAGATGACATTGGCCTGGAGTGGGTCGCCCCGCCCCAGCGAGGCCACACGCAGTTGGGACTGAGATTGGTTTCTGGGGCAAATTCCCTGCCCACCCCCAGTGCCTCTCCTCCCCGAGGTGCAGGAAAGAGGTTAAAGCAAAGGTTACAGAAGTAAGCGAGACAGTTGCCTCACTGGTTGCCGTCAGTCATGATGTGTCGTTCGTGAATGATTCGTTCAAAATGACTCGGGTTGAACGAGACCCCTCAGTGAATGATTCGTTTTTTTTAGTCGCAATTTGTTCAAACAAATGTCTTTTGAATGTTGTTCGTAAACTTATCACCTGACAGACGATCAACTGCGCCGCATTATGTAAAAAAATGAACGACATGAACAAATGATTCGAAATGAATCATTCACTTTACTGTTTGAGAGTTAAAGATCCGAGTCATTTGAAAGAATCAAACTTCCCATCACTATGCTATACTCAATACTGGTTTTAGCTGTGAGAAAACAGGGTGGGGATACAAATATTACTTCTGATTGGCTGCTACCTTGTGTGGGTGGAGTTATGAATTTGTGGATCGGTTTTTGTCTTGATGACACCTTGTCAAAATTCACTGCAAACTTGAGAATTGATGTGCGATTCACTTTACACACCAAAACCAGACAGACAATCCAAGGAAATCGAAAGAACGCTCGGTAGTGCAGCAAACAGTTAAAACTTTACAATTTACCTCAAAAAAATGTATTCTTTACAGCTATACAATGAGTTAGAGTCTTAAACAGTCCATATAACAAGCTGCAGCTGTGGTCTTCATTTGTGTCTGATTGCTTCTGGGACACGGCAGGTGAAGGCTCTTGGGAAATGGAGTTCAGGGTGTGGTTGCCGGCTTCACACAAGGCAAAGTTGAGTTTCAAAAATGTAAATTGTTCAAATTTGTGGATCAAAATATGTGTGTGTGTGTGTGCATTTTTGAGCCAAAGCTAACCAGACAGAGGAAAAGAATAGTTTGTTTATTTTCACGAACTTTTTGTTTTTGTTCGGTTGGAAAATCAATTTTGTGCAGTTAATTGGACCAAAATTCCGCTTAATAGGACCAAGGAGCGAATAAGACACAACATTCACAAGTCTGTCTCATTTTCACTAGCCACAACTACCGAGGTGTGAGATGTGAAATGTGTGAATGGATGAAGTCACGTTTCCACAAGTGTTTCAATCAGTTGGAACATAGCTTGATGCAGGAGTCAGTTTGTGGAGACTTGACATCTTGAATGTTAATTTCAAAAATCTATAGAAGCCTATTTATAATAAATCTGGTGTTTTCTCCAATAACGTCTGATCTGTGTGTGCCCCACATTCCACCTCCAGATGTTGTTTGCGCTGCTTGTAAACCTCGTGTGTATGTATTAAAGACGTGGGAAACAGCCACGTGATTGGCCGAACCCTGGTTGCATTAGCTGTCGCTACTATTATATTGGAGGAAATGGAAATGTGAAGATTAGTGTTTGTACAAAGCACATTTATGTGTGAACTCGGCAATAAATGTGGCTTTGATCATATACATGAGGCCTACATGTACAAATGGTTTTGAGTCACCGGCATCTCAGGTTCTAGTTTTGTGTTTGGTTTGACTCACGATTAAACGTTTTCATCATTTCGTCAAAAACTTGTCAATGAATTTCACATCAACATTTTAGCTACATGCTGATTGTATTCTACACAAACCAGGGCAGGTTAAATGCCCACTATTTAAAATACCAAATTAAATTGTGTGAGTACTAAATGGATAGATTCCGATGGACAGTCTTATGGACAAGTCATGTTTTTTTAATAAATGATGTTTGTCTACGTTAATTGTTTGCAAGACATGGACATGTTGTCAGGGTTTTTGCGGTCTGTAGCCTGAAACCAACCAACCAACATTTACGAAACATCATTGATCATACGAAAGTTTAGTGTATGAAATGATTTAAAGAAAGATCTTCACTTTACTTATTCACGGTCTCTTTGTTTTTTTCCCACAGCTTTCAACAGATCGTTCCTCCAGCTGTCATCCTGAATTAGCCAAGCTTGGTGAAAGTAGAGACGTCTCAACTGACCCCTCGGGCCCTGGTGGCCTCAACTTTTTGCGACAAGTCCAACGCTGTCTGCTTTCCATTAATCGTCTTTTGAAGAACAATGCACTTTTTGTGAGGACCACCGAGCTCCGTAAGGGACTTTCTGCTTGAAGCTGGTCGAAACTGATTTGACCTTTGACAATGTAACACACTAAGAGCCAGTCTTCAGATGCCTCAAGGCTGCTAGGATCATGCAGTCAATAAAGACAGCAAACGGGAGTGTCGGACATCCCTCCAACTCGCAAGGCAAACTGGAAAGGACAAGTAAATTTAATGGTGCGCCAACTATGCCAAAAATGGGGGTCCAAGCGAGATCAACAGACTGGCCCCCGAAAAGTGATGGCTGGGGCCCCAGATACGAGACCCTTGTTGGGGCTCCTCAAAATGGACGAGATCGAAGCCCAGAGGTTGAGGATTTACCGACGAGATTTGCCTTGGATTCGCAATTTTTGGATACCAAGCACTCATTGGAAGAGATTCTCAGCCATTCCCCCGTTAAAGGGCTTTCCTTTCGACAGCGGAGTAACAGTGACGTCACGATCAGCGACATTGACGCCGAGGATATAATGGATCAGAACGCAGTCAATCCCAACACCGGCGCGTCGCTTCATCGGGAGTACGGCAGCACGTCTTCCATTGACCGCCAAGGTCTAGGCAGAGATGGCTTGTTCTCCATGTTGCGCGGATACAGGTTTGACTCACTAAACCATCGTAACAATCCGTCAATCGGGATGTCGGGCTATCACCGCCAGAATAAAACCCTCTCGCCGAGCTTACAAACCGCCACACACATAGCTCGCGGAGACATCGTACGGTTCTCCAGCTATGACTACGTGGACGGCGCCTACCTCTGCAGTCAAGACCGAGACAATTCTTTCATGCGCCGCTTCAAGTCCGACTCCTCCGAGACGTCGCTATTCCGGAGATTACGGACTATTAAGAGTGAGACCGATGCTTTCAAGCTCTCCACCGAGCAGGACGACCGCAGACCGCTCAGCTTCCAAAAGTGCTTTGCTCACTACGACGTACAGAGCGTCCTCTTCAACATCAGTGACGCGGTGGCGAGCCGAGCCGATCTCTGCCCGAGGAAAAACACCACCACTGGAGCCTCGGCGGCTTCTCAATGCCCAGTGCCCGGACCAGGACCGGCCGGAAGAAACGCTCCCGGGTCAGTGTTCATGTTCGAGTCCCTTGTCGGAAGCCGCGAAGACTTGAATCCCAAAGGGAACTTGGATTCTGATGAGGGGGACGGCAAAAGCAATGGTCTTGTGTTGAGCTGCCCACATTTTCGGAATGAGATTGGCGGTGAAGGTGAACGCAGGATCTCACTCTCCAGGGCCAACAGTGCCACCTGTAGCAGTGGAGGTGAAAACTGTTCTTTTGAGTCGTCTTTAAGCTCTCACTGTACCAATGCTGGCGTGTCTGTGCTCGAGGTGCCACGGGAAAACCAGCCCATCCACCGGGAAAAGGTCAAGCGGTACATCATTGAGCACATTGACCTGGGAGCGTATTACTACCATAAATACTTCTATGGAAAAGGTAAACCTTCAGCGTGTTTCTGACCTGGTTAGGTCTCTATTGACCTCACGTTCCACGTGATTGGTCGGTTCGTGTGTTGAAATCGTTTCATAGTCTATTTGTGATTGACAACATTTTTGGAACTGCAAGTAAATCTGCTTTTGTTTAGTTTCATATATTCGCATGGTTTTAGTAACTTGCCGGAATATCAAAGGTTGTTGTGGTGACTTTTAATGCTCAATATTTTTTTGTTTAAAACCCCATTCTATCCTGATTGAACATTAACAATGAAGATTTTACATGTTTGACATTTATGTTAGTAGAGTTATGTTCCAAATATGGAGATTTGGTTTTGATTAAGTGAGATTTAGTGTAGTTGTTGGCACTTTATTGCCTCAGTTTCGAGGTTTGATCGGGATGATGTTTGCAAGCTCTCTCTGTGTTTACGTGGGTGTCCTCTGGGTCTCCGGTTTCATCCTACAGTCCAAAAACAATTACGTCTAGAAAATTGTCTATAGGTGTGAGTGAGAGTGTGAATGGGTGTGTCCTGCCCTCTGATTGGCCACCAATCTTGGTCCAAAGTTGATGTGATTGGCTCCAGCTCCCCCTGACCCAGAAATAGCACAGGCCTTTCAGAAAATGGATAGTTAAGTGAGGTTTTTGCTTTTATGTGGACATCTTTTAACCTCTTGAATGGCTGTTTCGAGGCTGCACCAGGGTAAATGATGGAAGCAGGTGTGTCCGTGAAGAAGGTGTGAGATTTTTCCCAGTAATTTGCGACGTGAGACGCAGCTGTTCCCCGGGAAAGCAGCACGTCCGCGACACTCGCTGTGTTTAGAGAAGGTGTCGGGTGTGCACATCTGCACGGATAGTGTTTCCCAAACAGCTGTTCCGCGTATTCACCGTGTCTGCCATGTCGCTTCAAGCTTTACAACCATTAGCCAATTATGCTCGGTAAATAGCATCAGCCGCGACATTGATGGGGAGGCAGATAGTCGCCGGCTGTATTGTGTCTCTCATCAAGCAGACGAGCTCATTAAGTATCGCGAGGTGGAGTTGGAATTTTCAATTAGCGCTAGTCAGATTAGCATTGTGTTTCGACACCAGCGCAGTGTGTGAACAGAATTAGCGCATTGTGTCAAATGCTTAGCCAAGCGCTTTTCAGAGGATTGTTTGGCTAGCGTTGGTTGGTTGGTACATGAGCTGAATGCGGTTTGTGGGGAAATTACGTTGACTAAAGATCTGATAATGAAGCGCTGCAGATGCTGTCTGTCTATTGTGTGACTGTCTGTTTGCAGTCACATTTTCCAAGTGCGTAAATTGTCAGAATTCCCGTCGCTACATTGATCCAAAACAAGTGTAAAATTAAAAAATCTAAATCAATTATTTTTCTGTTTATTTGCCGATTTTCTGCCTGCCTAATTTTTTGTCTGTCTATCTGTCTGATTATATGTCTGTATATTATCTGCCTGCCTAATTTTCTGTCTGTCTATCTGTCTGTCTTATTATTTGCCTGCCTAATTTTCTGTCTGTCTATCTGTCTGTCTTTGTCTCTCTGATTGTTTGTCTGTATGTCTGTCTGTCTGACTACCCAATTGTATGTCTGTCTGTTTGTCTTTTTTTGTCTCTCTGATAATTTTTCTGTCTGATTATCTGTCTGTCTGATTGGCTGCCTGACCGTCTGTCTGCCTGATTTTTTGTCTGTCTGTCTGTCTGTCTGATTGTATGTCTGTCTGTCTTTGTCTCTCTGATTATTTATCTGTCTGCCTGATTGTCTGTCTGATTAACTGTCTGTCCATAACCCTAACCCTAGCTCTAACCCTATGTCTGTCTCTCTATCTGTCTGTCTGTCTATCTGTCTATCTATCTGTCTGTCTATCCACCCATCCATTTGTCTGTCTGTCTGTCTTGTCTGAGTCTCTCAAATTTAGTTCGAGAAGTGGGAAAAGAACACGGAAACTCGTACGCAAACTGTTGTAATTCCTTCACTCAATTTCGGTGTTATCCCAATCAAATGAAAGTTGAGGTTGTGTAGTTTAAGCATCTTGTTCGTTTCATTTCAGATCTGCTGTGGTATAGAGAGTCTGAAATGTTGGAGTTGTGTCAATGTCCCAATACGTACAGACCTGTATCTAAATTACATGGAACTGAGCATATAATTACACCGTTATCTAACTTATGACAAAAGATGGACTACTTTTAAAAATAAGCATAAATAGAAATGTTCACACAAAGTGCTTAACCCTTAAAAAGATAAAGGAAGAAAATGCATTAAAATAAACTTCTCCCTTGACACCTCGACTGAAAAGCTATAAACAGGTTATAAAACAATAACCAGAACATATCCCATCAACTGAACCGTTTTAGAGGCTCATATTCGTTATTCTAAAAACTATTTTCGCTGTCCATTTTTCTCTTTATGACAGTGACCTTTTTATAATTGCTCTATCGCCTTTATCTCACCCTTCCATCTCTCTGTCTCTTTGTTTTCAATAACCTTTAATAACTGCTAATTCTTTTCCAACCTTGAACATTCATCTGACGATGCTCAGTGACAAAATTAACTGCCAGTGATCCAAAGAATCGATTGGCTAAGTTAAGTCACGTGGGATTGCTTAAATCGCAATCAACTGGCTAATGTGTTCTCGACTCCGCCTACATTCAAGGATTGGGTAAGATTTAAAACCAAGATTTTATAGTTCCGGGTTCATATGGGAGAACCTCTGGGTCCGGATCCAGAGCGCTGTCCCCTAGTTAGTGACCACTGCAGTAGAAGAATGATGGACATGCTCTGATTCGCCAGTGGTTTAAACACGTGAGACAGTTAAAACCGTGAAAAGCGCCCTACAAATACTCATTATTATTATATTATATTATCATTATTATTATTAAACATAAAGAGTAATGAGGGTTATTTCTAAGCATTTCTAAGCATAAGAGTTGCGATTTTGGAAATTAATTGGTGACTTTACATACTCTATCTGTACATATTTCGAGGCTTCTTTTCTCTCTTACGTTTGGTCCTTTTGATGACATAAATTTCCCCACTGAGGGACTAATAAAGGTTCAATTATTATTATTATTATTATTATTATTGGTCCAGATAATTGAATATGTCTAGACTGATGTAGTTGTGTTGCTCTGGTTCTTTTAAAGTCAGAATAATCGGCGGTTTGGATTAACATGGGGTCAACGGTAATAGCTTGTGGTGTGGATGAGACCCTTGATTGATGGTTTCTTTTATTTATTTATTTGTTTATTTATCCATTAATTCATTCATTATTGTTTTTAATGTCGTTTTTTAATGTAGTTGTTTTTTATTTCTTCACATTGCCTCGTTGCCATGGATACAAAACCCAAGATCCTCTGTTCTTTTTCCTGTGCTTTGTCATCTCGCGCGTTATCAGTTTCACCGGTCTTCTCATCTGCTCACGAAATATACGTTTTCTTTCCATGCCTGTTTATTGTTGCCCACCATTGTGTTGAGCCGCGTTTTTATGTACGTTTTCAATTTTTTTTTTATGTTGTTTTATGCCCGAACGTAACACCTATAGTCCGAGAATGCCATTTGAGTTTCTCAGAAAAAGTTTTTAGTTGTTTTTTTCCAAGAAAATGAAAGGTTGGGAGAGTAATGCTTGATTTGACCCGGCAGTAGAAAGCTGGATTTGCACTTACCGGTGTGAGAATATGAGTTTACAGAAACAGAAATGTGTTTACAGAGTTTACAAAAATGTGCTTTAGCAAACCTGAAACGATAATGAAGGACGATCCGTCTCTCCATCACGTCAAGTTGCTCCAAGAGCGAATGTTATTTTTCAGTCTGTGTTTCGCTTTAACATCAGTGTGTGTGTGTGTGTGTGTGTGTGTGTGTGTGTGTCAGGACTTAACACGTGTAAATGTGTGTTTGTCTCGGAAGGGACTTTGGTTGCGGAGAACGAGGATAAATCTGGTCTATTTTAATCTCCAGTCGATCGCACCACTGTGATTCCGAGATTATGTTTTATAAATGACATGAGAAAATCCATAAGGTCAAAGCACCAGCGCAGGAAGCTTCGCCAACATTCCAAGCTCATCTATTTAGTGTTTCACAATTTGCATTTTGTTTGGCTGAAAGCCAGCAATTGTTTGCTCAAAAATAATTATTCTCTCTCTCTCTCTCTCTCTCTCTCTCTCTCTCTCTCTCTCTCTCTCTCTCTCTCTCTCTCTCTCTCTCTCTCTCTCTCTCTCTCTCTCTCTCTCTCTCCCTGACTCTCGCCTTCGACCTCTCTCTCTCTCTCTCTCTCTCTCTCTCTCTCTCTCTCTCTCTCTCTCTCTCTCTCTCTCTCTCTCTCTCTCTCTGTAGAGCACCAGAACTACCTAGGCCTTGATGAGAACTTGGGTCCAGTGGCGGTCAGTGTGAGGAGGGAGAAGTTGGATGATGTTCAGTATAACTACCGCATCACCTTCAGGACCAGTCAGGTACATTTGACAACATTTTAATTCAGTCATACACTTGTGTGTACGATAATAACAAAGACCTGGTATATCATCATTGCATCATCTCGAGCGTGTTTGGTCTCTCAGTATTGTGGTTTGTTCTGGTCGGGTTAGCTCACGACGCTGCGCGGGGCGATTTTGGAGGACGCGGTTCCGTCCACGGCGAGGCACGGCACAGCCCGCGGACTCCCGCTGAAGGAGGTTCTGGAGTACGTGATGCCCGAGCTGAACATCCAGTGCCTCCGACTCGCCATCAACTCGCCCAAAGTGCCGGAGCAGCTGCTGAAACTCGACGAGCAGAGGGTGAGTTCAAGTTCAAGTTCAGGCTTATTTATATGGAGCGCTTTACTTAGTTCGAGACCAACATAAAGTCACTAAAAGTGTAGGCTGAGTGAGGCCTGCAACAACACACACCACACACACTCAACGCTGCCACCATTGTCACGTCCGAGTCTTTGTGAAGACACCATTCTCTTCTGTGCTCAGCTCGGTTTTTTTAAAAACCGTATTTACACAAATGTCAGCACCCCCCTGATTTTTCAGGCACAAAATAAAAATTCGAAATGTTTTTATTAACGTTTCTGTTTGAAATACGTTAATATTCTCTTAAAAAAATTTTTTTATTCATTATTTAACTAACTTGTGAGTCGTATCATTTTTATTTTGTTTCACTTGAATAATAGATGACCAAAAGTCGATTCTAGTGGTCAGGACTTAATTTCCCATGATCCTTTGCTCTCCAGTCAGACTCCACACACACGCAGAGCAATTGTTTCAAGCTTTCCGTTTATCCGGCGCCATAGCGAAGAATTATTATCTCTGTGCAGCAACTTAGCGTTTTGATTGTGTCTGATACTTGGATTTTTTCTAAACTACTTGCTTGTGTTTTTCATTTTCAACTGTTTCGACTGTTTTGACTGCAACATTTTTTGTTGTATTTTGAAACAAAAAAATAACGAGACATTATATTTTCTCGACGATGCTCTTTGTAAAGTGAAACTTTTGTTAGTGGAGACTTTTGTAAAGTGAGGTGCCACTGTTCTAGGAATGCTGCCAAAACTACTGGCTTTCACTGTATTTATTCTCTTACTAATTCCACTCTTATTAATACAATCCTTTCTATTTCCACACGGAGTTTGGAGTCATTGTTACTGGACCTAATAGATTCAGATTTCAGATTGAATTTCCCAAGGAACCGATCAGATTCAATACGATCAATTTATAATCTAAGGATTTCCCAGTTATATCGCTAAGTGAACCCGGTCCAGCATGTTGTATCTCATTGGTTACAACTACCAGAGTGACTGGAAAAAATGAAAAGAGGTCTTTCCAGTACAAGACAATACTGAAACTCTTTTGTATGAGGCAGAATCTCCTCGGGGATTTAACAGTAAGCCACATTTTTCTAGCAGAGAACCATGACCTTGGACTTGGAGTAGCTTGTTCTCGTCTGCCGGGGGTTATTCCAGAGAGACGGTTTAACCTATCATATGAGTTGTTGGTTAATGAAACCTAAACTTGCTGAATCTGAGTCCATCGGCTCCATGACACCTTGGATGAGTTACATTAACCTCTGATTGTTAAGCAAGAGTTACCATGCGTGCACAAGTGACTTAGACGCTAGACAAAGAAAGAAAAAAAAGACGAAGAAGCAACATTGCTGTTTTGGTTGTGTTTATCACAACTACATAATTGCAATAATAAAGCGACTTGGAGTGGCGTCTCATGGTGTCACTTTACTGTGTGGCTTTTGCAGAAGAACGAACACACACATACCAATGCCAACCTGCCGTAAACTTTAATCACGCTAGTATTAAACATTAAAAAAATTACCAGCGTTTTTTTGGCACTGAATGTTGAGGTTTACACTCTCGTACTTTACACTCAAATGCAGAACTCGAGGACGTCACAAAACAACAATCTATCTGTAGATAGATAGATAGATAGATAGATAGATAGATAGATAGATAGATAGATAGATAGATAGATAGATAGATAGATAGATAGATAGATAGATAGATAGATAGATAGATAGATAGATAGATAGATAGATAGATAGATAGATAGATAGATAGACAAACAGAAAGAAAGAAAGAAGGAATGAAATAAAGAAAAAGAACCCTGTCCAGTAGAATGAAGATCAGGACCAATCAGAACAACATTGGGACGAGATCAACTTATTGTTGGCAATGTGACCAAACTCCGCCTCCAATGATACCAAACACCGATGCTTCTATTCAAAGGGTTTCAAACCTCAATCCCCTAAAGCTCCATCACAGAGCATCACAAGGGAGATTGTTCTCCAGGTTCCCAGAGCACATGTAGACCAGATTGGCACGTTCTCGAGATCCCTTGTCCACTCTCGTGAAGGGAAAAGAGCTTGTCCATCATTCAACAAAACTTTGAAGGAGAGGACAAAACTTTGAAGTTCCTCCTGGAGTTGCAGTTGTGGCCTAAAGGTTGGGAGTTGGACCTGCCATCAAGGCCTTGCTGGTTTGAATCCTGGTCTGGTGGGTTCCACAACAGAGTCCCCAAAGTGCTTGAGACTGCCCACTGCTCCGGGTTTGTGCGTGCCACTTTTGGTCCCTAGAAGCCATATTGATCGACTCACCTCACTCTCTCTGAGGTTTCGTTATATTGATGTAATCTGACACAAATATACTGACCAAAACAATTGACGCCCTAATGAATGGGACAGAATCCGAGAAAGCGGATGACGATTGTAAGAACATCTGCGTAATCTGCCGTGATTCCTCGCTGCTGCTGTCAATCGAGTGCACTCATCCTTCTTAAGGGTAAGTAGGGCACCTCCTCTGCTGGCATTAGAGCTGCTCCTAATCCCCAACAGCCAGGTCTCCATGACAACGCCGGGATTCCATACTGGGAATGTTTGACCGTGTTGAGGCCTGAAGTTTGACTTTCTCCCGAGAATCAGAATCCGGCTTATTGGCCAATGTACTTGACAAACAAGGAATTAGATGGGGTCTGACTCCGTCCTGTACGGGAAAAAAGCTACAAGAAAAAAAATTGAAAGTGAATAAAAAGGAATACACACAAAATTTTGCATAACTATTTACATAAAAACAGGGGTTTGTTTTAAAAACATAAATATATAGAAAAAAGATTGCACAAAGCAAATATTTGAAAGTAACCAAAAACGGAATTTCTAATGTGATATCCTAATTTTCGTTTTATAGAAGTGTGTGTGTGTGTGTGTGTGTGTGTGTGTGTGTGTGTGTGTGTGTAATGCACAATTAGATTCTTTAACAATCATTCTATATGAGTTTCACTGTAAACATATGTAATGACACCAATTTTATTTAACACGTATTCTTCTCCCACCTTGTATATTGTTTCAAAACAAGTTTTATTGTTTTATATGTTTATTTTTGAATTGATTAGTTTCCTGGTGTATGTAAATGTGCTTGACTTCGCAGTTGGTTGCTGGTATGTGTAAGTAAATCACAAGTTTGCGTCCACACACCTGATGGTGTAGATGAGTGAGTGTGGAGTTGTGTTATAAACTGGGGAGTGTTTTTGCTGTGACTGTTTTTTATTTGTTTGTGTGTTTGTTTTAGCTGAGTTTCCAGCACAAGGTGGGCGTTCTGTACTGTAAGGCGGGTCAGAGCACAGAGGAGGAGATGTACAACAACGAAACATCTGGGCCAGCGCTGGACGAATTCCTGAATCTGCTCGGACACAAAGTCCAACTCAAGGGCTTCAGCAAGTACCGCGCACAGCTCGACAATAAGAGTAAGTGACACACACACACACACACACACACACACACACGACACAAACTAAAAAACCACCTTTTCATAAAAGCAAACCGTCTCAAAGCATCTGTACGGAAAACAAATACGGAACCAATAATGACCAGTGAGCAGCAGAAAGTGGCTAGGAAAGCAAAACTCAGACGTAGAAAGAAAGAGAATAAAATATAGCTTGAGAGAAGCAGCTCACTGATGTCAATCTTCTCTGGCATTCTTACTTTACAAAGTCCTGTGACTGAAGGAACATCATCTCTGATTTGTCCAGAAGTATCGGTCCATCGCACTGATTGACGCAATAGTCCTGTTCTCAATGGTCCAGAGCTTCACCATCTGCCTCCTGGCGCTCCAGAAGACATGATACTTCCTTCTGATGGTCCAGAGGATCACCATCTCCCTCCTGGCGCTCAAGAAGACACAGTCTGTTCTTCTACTGGTCCAGAGCATCACCGTTTATCTCCTGACAGTCCAGAAGACACAGTATGTCCTTCTAGTGGTCCAGAGCAATACCATCGTTCTCCTGACACTCCAGAAGACAGTCCAGAGATCACCAACTCCCTCCTGATGCTCCAGAGGACACTATATTTTCTCCTAATGGTCCAGAGCATCACCAACTCCCTCCTGATGCTCCAGAGGACACTATATTTTCTCCTAATGGTCCAGAGCATCACCATCTCCCTCGTGACGCTCCAGAGGACACTATATTTTCTCCTAATGGTCCAAAGCATCACCATTTATCTCCTGACACTCCAGAGGACACTATACTTCCTTCTGATGGTCCAGAGCTTCACCATCTTCCTCCTGACGCTCCAGAGGACACTATATTTTCTCCTAATGGTCCAGAGCATCACCATCTCCCTCCTGATGCTCCAGAGGACACTATATTTTTTCCTAATGGTCCAGAGCATCACCATTTATCTCCTGACACTCCAGAGGACACTATACTTCCTTCTGATGGTCCAGAGCTTCACCATCTCCCTCCTGACGCTCCAGAAGACACTATACTTTCTTCTCATGGTCCAGAGCATCACCATCTGTCTCCTGACGAACACACCATTGTTCCTTTTAATGGTCCAGAATGACGTAATCTCCTTTCTGAGGCTCCAGAAGTCACACCGTCCCGTGTGCTTGAGAATCACTGCAGATCTCAGCAGAGGATTGAAGACAGAAAACAAATCTATTAGCTTCAAACGTTTAACTTTACCGGTGTCATGCAAGAGTCAATCGTGGGAAACGCGAGTCAACAATTCAGGCAGCCTTAAGTTAGGAATTCATTAAAACATGGCCCTGGATTGATGTACACTTACACTTTCATTACAGACGTGTGTACAGACGTGTGATTGATGTGTGACGTGTGTATCTCAGCGGACTCCACAGGCACTCACTCGCTCTACACCACCTACAAAGACTACGAGCTGATGTTCCACGTCTCCACCCTGCTGCCCTACATGCCCAACAACAGACAACAGGTCAGCGCGGCACTTCCTCCATCCATCCATCCATCCATCCATCCTGCTCTCCTCTCGAGAAACTACCATCCGTTTGTGTTTGTCTCTCCAGTTGCTGAGGAAGAGACACATTGGGAACGACATCGTGACGCTGGTGTTCCAGGAGCCTGGAGCTCTGCCTTTCACTCCGAAACACATTCGCTCGCACTTCCAGCATGTGTTTGTCATCGTCAAGGTTCACAATCCCTGCACTGACAACGTCTGCTACAGGCCAGTAACACTCACTCCGTCTCTCGTTTCTACCTCTGCCGTTTCCTCTCTCCGTTTCTGGCATGTTTTTACAACCAAACAAAGTATTCACATTCATTACTCAAGTAGAAGTATAGATGCTAGAAAAGAAATTAAAAAAGAAGCTAAAAAGTTCAAATAGACTTCTGTTGAAGTAAAAGCTTGATCAACTCGAACTTTTTACGTCAAGTAAAAACTACTACTTGAAGTATAAAAGTAAAAGTAATGTAAGGAAAGAACTGGCATTAATAATGACATAGTCAGATATGTAAAGAGTACCGGACAGCCATACTTCAGTAAAAGTACAGATAATTATTGTAGAAATTGCTCCATTACAAGTAAAAAGTCCAATTTAAAAAAAGACTTGAGTAAAAGTAGCAAAATATTCAATATCCAATAAATTTGAGTATTTTACTCTCACTGAATTTAGGCAAAAAATACCCACCAAGAAATGTGAAAACAAATTCTATTCATGAGGTTATGTTTTATAGTAAAGAAACAAAATTTAGCATCTCGATGTATAAAAAATGGTAGAACAAAGTAGATAAAACGATTAGTAAATTGTGTTTGATATAATAAAACGAGTAAAATCAGGAAGAAATTAACCGAGGTATAAATCGATGCCGGCTTGTCCCAATGTAACAGGGTAACGGTTAGTGTCCAAACGTAGAGGAGTAGAGAGTAAAAGTTGCTTTTATTTTTTATACTCAGTATAAGTACAAAGTAGCAAAAACCATACGTAAGTAGAGTAACAAAGTCCCTTTACTTAAGTACTTTACACCTCTGAATATAGGACTATATTGCTATATTAAAATGTTGCCGTATATAACTGCATTGAAAATCAATGCGTTTTATCACAATGCAAACGCATTAAAGAAGCGTACATGCGTGCTACAAAGCATTAACATGTTTTAGAGTGGAAAATATGATGACTAGGATTGTTGTACTCCAGAAGCTTGTCATCAATGACCTTTATTGGAGTGATGTAACAAAATCAGACTCATCATTTAAGCTCAGAACATGCGTTAAAGATTCGCCAATGTGCTTAATACAGTCGCAAAAGATGCTGCTTCTCAAAGTTCTTTGAGCCGTTATACTGGCTGATGTGTAGGTGCGATGGAGCACGTACAAACCAATAGGGTGCACTGCAAAAAATCCACATGAAAAAATGAGACTAAATGACTAAATGAGTAAAAAAAAACTTAAATCAAGTAAAATTATCTGCCTATGGGGTGAGAAAACGTTACTTGGTAAGACGACTCAAAACAAGTCCTTTTTCCTTGAAACAAGCACATTATCATTTCTCTTGTATTTCTAACCTAGTTCATTTATCTTGTTAGAAAAGAAAATAGATTTTTGTTTAATTTCAAGATTTTTTGGCTTGTCAAAAATCTATTTTTTGCAGTGTGTCGGAATGATATGTCGTCTCATCCAACCACAATCACGTGGTGCGATTTACTTGGATGTGTTTTTTAGATTGATGACAACACAGAAATAAATCTAAGCGAAAAGAGTTGTGTAGCTATTTTTAGTAAGGAGTAGAAAGTACAGATAATTGCACAAAAATGTAATTGGTAGATGTAATACATAGGAGAAAATAATTACTCAAGTACAGTATAAAAAAGCCAAAATGTTCTACTTAAGTAAAGTAACTAGTTTAGTTAGTAACTTTGTTTCCTGACACATCAGTTTTTTTACACAACTGACTTTATCTGCTGTCTATTGATAAAAAGCCAAAAGTATCTGCTCACTCATCCAAATAGTCAGAATCAGGCCAGTGTGATCAATGGTTGATGTAACCCTGGTGCCCGTGTCCAGGCTCTGGTCACGCAGAGGGCTTTTACACGCCTAGTGAAGTCCAGGTGTGCAACAAATCCAGATGTGAGGTTTTCTTGCTCTTAAACGTTCCACAATGTAGAAGCGTTTGAATAACAAGCAACTCAAAACTCTTAATCATTGTGCCTAGACAATTAGGACAATCAAATGTTTATTTTTTAGTAGTAGTAGAAGTAGTTTATTGTCAGTACAATATTGTTGTACAACATTGTAACGAAATTACAAGAGTAGAATGGCTGCTCATTCACGCACCACCATTATTATTCGGACATTTTAAAACACATTCACGGCACAAGTTGCCGGCTCATGAAAATACGCAATGTTAAAATCAATTTACATTGTAACTACACACATTTATTTATCATCAAGTGGAAATGGAATTTTGAAGAATTAGATTCTTCAATGAGATTTATGAAACTAAATGACTGTCAAACTTTTCGCCAAGATGGCCAGATTTGGTTTTATTAATAAATTAATAAAAGGGCTGACCATTCAGACTGACCAATTTAAGCCAACACATTCATTAAATTGTATTGTCAATGGCACAATTGTGCATTTTCAAGTTTTTTAAAGTCACACTTTAAAAAAAGTCTTCATACTTTTTTAAAGTCTTCATACTTCAGTGAATTTTTTTTTTAGCAATAGTCGCCATCTCGGAAGTGTTAGGCCGAAGCGCTCAAACACATGCCATGGATGAAATGTAAAAAAACTATTTTGGATTTTTGGAGAGAGTTTGTGGGCCAGTGAGAATATGAAGACGGGCCGCATTTGGCCCCCGACCGGATTTTGGACACGCCTCAAGTGAAGTTCTGGCCCAGAAAAGCAAACTAAATTAGGCTTTTGTGAAATTATTTGTTTAGATTCTTTACAATTTGGTTTGAAAAAGCGACTCGTCTGATCAACCGGTGGTTAAATTTGCAGAATACTGCTAAAATATTGATCTTAGATTAGATTCCCGAAAAGTGGGGCGCAGGCATAGCTGGAAGGGCACGGACCATCAGCAGAAAAAAAAAAAGAAACCAGTAAACAGCCGCGCAGATTAGGGATGGGAAATTCCACTCTTTTAACCATCTCTCTTTCAACTCATGAAATGAACGATTCTTTTCGAGTCATTCGTATTACAGAATGCGGCGCTGTCCGTTTGAACAAGTTGTGAATGATTCTTCTCGCTAGAGACTTCGCGGCTCGGCTAGTGATAAACAAATTGTTCACGGGGAGACTCGTTCATCCCGAGTCATATAAAAAATGTGTTCATTTCGAACAAATAAATAACAGTGCATTTGACGGGCGCTTTTTCACGGACTAAAGTAAAGTAAAAATGGACAGACTCTTCGGGCCATTCAAAAGATAAATGCAGAAAATATGACAAAGCAAATCTTGCTTCTGGCTTCACTGTTAAAGGTGAGGAGGAAAGAGGAAATGTGTTTCCTGCGCCCTAAAGCAGTGGCATGAAGCACACAAAATTAGGAACACACATTTTAAGTAATGTAGGTGTTTTTTTTTTCCTTGCAAGTTGTTCACATTTTTAACATTAATATGTGTAGTAGTGTGATGATTTGGTTTTCTCAGGTGAATCGCTTTTTTTGCGTGTTCAAGTTCTGAGCCTTTGTAAGGCGCTTTCCACAGTTCTAACTCTCTCAATGTACTGTAAATTAAAATCTCAAAGTGTGTGTGTGTGTGTGTGTGTGGGGGGGGGGGGGGCATGATATTTTTCCATCGGTTGAAAAATGGCGCTACCAAAAAAGTTTGAGAACCTCTGGATTATACGTACATTTGACTGGATGATGACACATTCGAAAAATTCTTACTTTGATGAAGTTGTCTAATAAAGAATCGGTCCTCAAAGGTCAAGCACAAGCTTGTTTACTAATTAACCCTCCTATTATGTTTGGGTCATATTGCCCAGTTTTAAAAGTTTACAAATATTTTTACAATACTTACAAGCATTTTTTCACTTTGAAACTTCTGCTTGGCGTTGTAATCATCACATAATAATAATAATAATAATAATAATAATAATAATAATGAGTATTTGTAGGCCGCTTTTCACAGTTTTAACTGTCTCATAAAACGAATCTCTTTCCCCTCTGCAGTGTGGCCGTGTCCAGATCTAAAGACGTTCCTCCATTCGGTCCTCCCATCCCCAAAGCCGTCACCTTCCCCAAGTCCGCAGTGTTCCGGGACTTCCTCCTGGCCAAAGTCATCAACGGCGAAAACGCGGCCCACAAGTCGGAAAAGTTCCGCGCCATGGCCACTCGCACGCGCCAGGAGTATCTGAAGGACCTGGCGGAGAACTTTGCCAGCACGGCGGCGGTGGACTCGTCCGTCAAGTTCAGCTTCATCACGCTCGGAGCCAAGAAGAAGGAGCGGGTGAAGGCGCGGAAGGAGGCGCATCTGCACAGCGTGGGCGCGGTCACCTGGGGCGTGGTGGCGCGGGACTTTGGCCAGTCGGCGGATGTGCTGTGCCTGCTGGGGATCTCCAACGAGTTCATGGTGCTGATAGAAGAGGAGTCCAGGAACGTCATCTTTAACTGCTCGTGCCGGGACATCATCGGCTGGTCCTCTGGCGTCATGACCGTCAAGATCTTCTACGAGCGGGGCGAGTGTGTGATGCTGTCGGCGTGTGACGGATGCAGGGAGGACGTGCCAGAGATTGTCCAGCGGCTCCAGGTGAAGTGGCTCGGTTTAGTTCTAAAACACATTTAAATCATCTCTCTCTCTCTCTGCACATTTGATTAAATTCACACACAATTCATCACACATTTTTTAGTAGGGCTGTCAAGCGATGAATTTTTTTTAACTAGTTAATCGCACTTCCCTTAACTGAATTAATCACGATTAATTGCGATTAAATGACTGAAGCTTGTAATATTGAATATTGAGGTGTAATATGTAAATTAATGTAAACTCAACACTAAATAAACACTCGTTTAAATACTGTGAAACATTTTAGTATCATTTTTTGTTCAATTTGCTATGTATTGTCTTAGTTTTTAACCCTCCGAGGTCGAGTCACACTTTTTTTCTAGATAAATCACACAACAAAATTTTGGTCTTACATATAAGTATTATCCATCAATTGAAAGTTTGAAGTACATATTTTTTTAGGTTACACTCTTAATAAAAAACAGGACGTTGTGTTTTAAAATAATAATAATAATAATAATAATAATAATAATAATAAAACTATTAAATGTGAACTACAGTAAAACATGAACTAAAACTAAATGTTCCTGACCTGAACAGTATCTTTGTAACACAAACATGTAGCGTGGTGTTACAAAAATGCCAACAGAATCATTATATTTTTGTCAATGACAATTACACCAAGAAGGAGAAGTTTCAAAGTGAAAAATACATGTAGGTATTTTTTTATTCTTTATATAAACTTTGAAAATGAGTCAATATGACCCGATCATAATAGGAGGGTTAATTAGTAAACAAAGCTTGTGATTGATCTTCTTCAGTAAGGTCGAGTCATTAGTAGACAACTTCATCAAAGTAGACATTTTACGAATTGTAGTAAATGGATTGTGTTCGTTTTGATGTATTAATCAAAATCTTAATGATCTCTCTAACATTGTCTCTTTGTTCTCTCTCTCTCTTTCACTCTCTCTTTCCCCATGTCTTTTTGCTCTCTCTCTCTCTCTCTCTCTCTCTTTCTCACTGTCTCTCTCTCTCTCTCTCTCTGTCTCTCTCTCTTTCACTCTCTCTTTCCCTTTGTCTTTTTGCTCTCTCTCTCTCTCTCTCTCTCTTTCTCTTTCTCACTGTCTCTCTCTCTCTCTCTGTCACTTTGTCTTTTTGCTCTGTCTCTCTCTCTCTCTCTCTTTCACTCTCTCTTTCCCTTTGTCTTTTTGCTCTCTCTCTCTGTCTCTCTCTGTCTCTCTCTCTCTATCCCCCTGTCATTTTGTTCTCTATCTTTCTCCATGTCATTGTGCTCTCTCTCTCTCTCTCTCTCTCTCTCTCTCTCTCTCTCTCTCTCTCTCTCTCTCTCTCTCTCTCTCTCTCTCTCTCTCTCTCTCTCTCTCTCTCTCTCTCTCT
>MU204329.1:181218-191749 GCA_017309775.1 Paedocypris sp. Pulau Singkep | reverse complement strand
ATCTGAGACTCTTTGTTAAAAACTGTAAAGCCTATATGGCTGACAACCGGTTTGAGGACACGGAGGTTTACAGGCTCAAAAAAATCATTAAAAAAGTAAATGATGTGTTAAGAATCGAAGATGGTTAGAATCTGAACTCTTGACTGTTTTGTTTTTTTTTCTGTTATTATTGATTTAAGAATTTATTTATCTATATATTTATTTATTGTTTTATTTTTAGCCTATAAAGAAAACTAGGGTGTTTTCAATGCTGTATATATCTTCAGTATTTTTTTGATAAATAAAGTATGTTTAAAATCAAAATCTCTCTCTCTCTCTCTCTCTGTCTCTCTCTCTCTCTCTCTCTCTCTCTCTCTCTTTTAACCTTTGTGACTCTGTCTCTGTCTCTCTCTCTCTCTCTCTCTCTCTCTCTCTCTCTCTTTACCTTTGTGACTCTGTCTCTGTCTCTCTCTCTCTCTCTCTTTCACTCTCTCTTTCCCTTTGTCTTTTTCCTCTCTCTCTGTCTCTCTCTCTCTCTCTCTCTCTCTCTCTCTCTCTCTCTCTCTCTCTCTCTCTCTCTCTCTCTCTCTCTCTCTCTCTCTCTCTCTCTCTCTCTCTCTGTCTCTGTCTCTCTCTCTCTCTCTCTCTTCCTCTCTCAGATTGTGAGCCGTGGCTGTGAGACCACAGAACTGACCTTGCGCAGGAATGATCTCGGTCAGCTGGGTTTTCACGTGAACTTTGAGGGGATAGTGGCAGACGTTGAGCCGTATGGATTGGCGTGGAAGGCGGGTTTGCGTCAAGGCAGTCGGCTGGTGGAGATCTGTAAAGTGGCAGTGGCGACTTTAACCCACGAGCAGATGATCGACTTGCTGCGAACATCCATCTCCGTCAAGGTCGTTGTCATCCAGCCGTACGGGGACGGAGCTCCTAGAAGGTTGACGTCACCCATTAATACTTTACTCTTCAATCATTCGCACGTTTAACCATAAAGAATTGATATTTTAAATATCTATTTGTGTAAATTAGTCATGGTCCAATCACAATATTTGTGTTTCCGGTTTGAGTCATTTCATATTGATACTGATTGATACTGATTACTAAAATGTACGCAAAAATACCGTAAGTACGCAAGTATGAGCACCCTGTGAATACAAGCACCCCCATGATTTTTCAGGCCAAAAAAAAACATTGTTTTTTTTCCAAAGTTTCTGTTTCAATTACGTTTTTTTTTCTCTCTATTTTATTTATTTTTCTTATTTTGCTTTATTTTCTTTTCTTTTCTCTATTTTCTATTTTCTTAACACTATTTTTTCTTTATTTAACAAACCTCACTTGTGACTCATTTCAATATCGTTCTACTTGAATAATAGATAAATAAAAGTGTATTCTAGTGATCCGAACTAGTTTGCACAGCAAACCCAGAGTTTTGATTGTACTTGTTCCCTGCTATCGACTCCTTGCCTATGTTCTTCGTTTCCGACGGTTTTCTGATGCTTTTGGACATTTGCCATTAGTTGTTAGCTGTTAGCCGTTAGCGATAATTTACAGACTGCTCCGTCCGATTTTTTATTATGTTATTTAGCCCCTGCTAAGTGTTGCTGCGTGACTAATGTTTCTTTATTTCTATCAGTGAGCTAATAAAAACTAAAAGTTTAAAAAAATATTTCCATTTATTTGTGATTGGTCCTCAATTGAAATGGGGAAACATTAGCGCTTATATTTATGTGCACATTTGAAATTGGCGATTATAAGCACCCCATACGTTTTTGAGCTGCTAGAATTGGAGAAATGGGTGCTTATATTAGTGTAAATACGGTATATGTTTATATGCAAAAACGTGCAAAACATGCGCACACGGATATGTGTGTATGTGTGTGTGTGTGTGTGTGTGTGTGTGTGTGTATGTGTGTGTAAAGTCCCAGAACTGCTGTAATTGGCTCCTCTCCTGCTCCAGAAATGGAAATAAAGCAGTTAAAAAAGTGATGGATGGTTATTAATAATCACTTCAAGTTATTAATACTCTAGTCTTGGGGTCATTAATAGTTAATGACTGATGAAGCTATGAATAATCTCATGCAGCGGTTTAATGTCCTCGATTCACCTCGAGATATTTATCACTTTCTTCTGGGATGGTTTCATCTCAGAGCAGCCAAAGTCAATTCAGAGCTGATCCTAATGTCAGTGCATGATAAGAACTCTACTAGTCAAGAGAATGATTGCTGTTACTGTATGTATATCTCTCACTCTGTTGGTAGACATTCATTTTTATAGCAACCTTATGGCAGAAAATAGATGAACTGGATGGATGGATGGATGGATGGATAGTGAGTTTATGGCAAGGGGATGGATGGATGGATGAATGGACAGACGTAAAGAAGGATGGATACATGGATAGATGGATGGATGGATGGATGGATTGCCTATTTTATTGTTTGTGTGGATGAGACTGGCTTTCTGGATGTGAATGTCCTCTTGTTTTCTGCTGGCTCTTTTGATTACAATCAAACCTTTTACTTTTCAAAGTCAAACTTATATTTTTCAAATGTATATTTTATTTCATTGAAGTTCCACTTCATAAGTGTTCTTCAGACAGGCTAACAGCAGAATGAATAGGATATGAATTTGATGTATACAATAGAATGACTTCTATTGTCCTTGTACCACAAATTAATGATAAAATTGGACAACAGAAAAACAAAAATACAACCAATGACATTTTTGTACACTGACCAACATTCCAAGTCGCAGAGGCGAACCGGCCAGTTCATCAACCATTAACTATTATGTATATAATCGTGGGCACATTTTTTGAAGACCACAACAAACGAAGAAAAGGTTGTTTATTCTTCAAGCATGTCCGTAAACAAAAACTTTTACTGGAGAAGCACTGTTACAGAGATGCCTCAACACTTTGATCTTTTATCGATATATGAAAAAAAATTTTTTATCGGAAATTATACAATTTCCATTTTACGAAACTGCTGTCAGCACGAATGAGAGATGTACCGCTGCATTTTATACTGTGGTCAGCAGTTCTGGTGGGCCGCGCATTATTTTATAATTTGACATTTCACATTTTATTTGTCACATACAAATTATACGTGGTACAACATGTAGTCAAATGTGTTTTTGATCGCTCCAGCATTTAAACGTAGGGATGGGGGAGGTACAACAAAATGTGCAAAGGGGGAAATACAATAAAAATAGATTTACGATAAAAAAAATGGTGTAAAAATAAAATGTGCCCTTCCAAATTGTGCAAAGGAAATACAAAAAAAGATTAACAAAAAATAATAATAAAATAGAAATACAATAAAAACAAGATATGAAGATAAAATATGACATATGAAAAAAAAAATACAAGATTTCCAAGATAAAAAATACAACTGAGTAACGCAGAAGTGAGTAGAACACAAATGTACAAAAGTGACTCCAGAAAGGTTTAAAGTGAGTTAGACATTGCTGAGTTAGACAGACTAACTAGTATCGCCCGTTCAGTTCTCAGTCGACTTTGATTAAATCTAGGTAGTGTGTTAGTTGTGGACACACTAATAGAGTTTGTGTTTCAGGGGCTGCTCGGAACTGTACAGAATCCCCATGGTGGAGTACAAGCTGGACAGTGAAGGAACACCCTGTGAGTTTAAGACGCCTTTCAAACGAAACACCACTTGGCATCGGGTGCCCTCCAGCAGCCACGCCCTTTCCCGAGGATCCCCCACCCCTGGAACGGAGCAGGGACCCAGCGCACAGGCTCCTCATAGTGCCATCCCACGCAGCACTTCCTTCGATAGGAAGCTTCCGGGTGGATCCAGGTATGAAGAAGCAATGTTGGAGTGTGTGTGTGTGTGTGACAAAGTGTGGCTTAAAATACCAGGTTTTTATGTCATGGAAAGGTCGTGCGGGTGCTTGTGGGGACCTCACGAGTTTGAAGACTTGTTTCAGCGTCAAGATTGGACAGACAATGTTCTTCTCTCTTCAAGAGTGTGTGTGAAGGCGTTTATGCCAAAGTTACAGTTCAAGTTTTGAGCATTTGCAAGGCGCTTTTCACAGTTTTAACTGTGTTTCAAAGCGCATGTGTGAATATGTAAGCAGATTGTTGCTTTCTATTCGTTAAAAATATGGCTATGATTATCACTATGACTATGACAATGACCAGTGAGCAAGCAAGCTCTTTCTGTCTCAAGATCAGTGAATCTAGAAAATGTTTCTTTTGACACAAGTTTGTCTCCACTACATCTGTCACTCACTGTCGACACACGTCACGATGCTTCAAAGAGCAAAGCGTCTTTTTTCAAAAGAGAGTAAAAAGTGATGCAACAGATCAAGACCAAAGAGCTCAACGATACAGAAAGTTGCATTTCACAGAAGTCCTGCTTGAAGATGGAGTTGTTTCACTTGAGACCCTGGTTGATGATGCAGAGATCAAAAGCGCAAAGACGGTGGATTCCTTGGTTATCTTTTTTTTTTTACCGGAATATTTATCTAATTTCTCTACTGGTTGTTGTGGGATTCGCTTCCAGCTCCATGTGACCCAGAAATGGAAAAGGATGGGGAAAAAAAATGGATGGATGATTAGAGAAGCTTCACAAACATATGTGCTCACAAATACTGTGGTGATACAGAGAACGTAAACATTTAAAAAGCGATGTGACACCCTCATGGGCCAGAAATGGCCCGCGGGCCGCAGGTTGAGAGTCACTGAATTCAATGTCTACTTAACGGAAAAATATTTTGAAGTCTGTGGCTGTGATGATGCTGAAGAAGATTGTGGTCTTCACAACTGAGGTGAAAGACATTGAACCCAAACTGATGCCTAGACTGCCCACCGCTCATGGGTGTGTCCTCCATTTTGTTATTTATCTACATCTACAACATCCAATTCTGGTTTCTGAAGCAAAGCAAAGGCTTCGGTCGATGATCTAATGGAGCTGAGTGTGTGTCTAGCACAAATGGACTGTTCTCGCCTTGTAAGTGTAGCAGATTAGCAGAAGGTTTGGAGTGGTCACTTCACGCCGCGTCACGCCACTCTACACACCTTTGTTTAGTCTGTTCTTTTACACGCATCATCCTTGTCACTTAGTCATCGGATAGTGACGCTCGCTCACCAGCTCACGCTCTCGGCCTCGGGCTGCGCTGCTGTGACGGGCTGTCGGATCGGGCGGAGCTTCTGCTCTGAGCCTCTGATCAGTTGTGACATCACACTGACATCAGCGCCGCGTGACAGGTCTGCTGCGCTCTGCAGTGTGGCGTCACGACAGTCGTTTGTCACCTTGATGGGTTTTGAGCCGGTGATTTCACCACTGCAATTTTTACCCATTTTTTTACCCATTATTTTTTTTGATTCTGCTATTTTTTTCCCCCCATTATAGCTGTTTTTTTTCCTATTATAGCTCTATTTCTATTCCTATATCCAAATATATATTTGTTTTATCCATCCATCCCTACTCTGAACCGCTTTTCCATTTCTGGGTCATGGTGAGCTGGAGCTAATTCCAGCAGCTTGGGGACACGCCCTGTATTAGAGGCCAACCAATCACAGCAGGACACACCCATTCACTCTCTCACTAGCACCTATAGAGGCCAATTCTCCGGAGTCCCGGAGGAAACCCACGCAAGAACAGACAAAACGTGCAAACTCACGTCAAAAGATGCAGACAGGGATTTAAACAGTCTCAAACAGTTATTTAAAAAAAAAATTTTTTATATTTTTATAATTTTTTTAAGTTTATTTAGAGAAACAATTTTTTTGTCTGTTTTTAACCACACGTTTAAAAATTGTTTTGTTTTGGTGTGTTATTAGCTTTATCCCACAGTTTACAGTGTGCTTTTATTTTTACCTCCTGTGACGCCATAATCTATTTTAAATTATACAAAATTTGTTACTTGGAAAGACCTAAATCACAGGTATTATTAATTTGTTTTGCTTGTTCAATCCTCACTTTGCACAGATGAACTGTGGTGCTTTGCGGATGTTTCACACAATGTTCATTTTAAAAAATGACACGTTGGGTTGTGATTCAACGATCAAGTGCTCGCAGCAGCAATAAAATGTGACCGGAACAAAGTGAATCTAATCTGGACATTAAACGCGGCTCCATGCTAGTCAGTTAGATTTTTGATATACAAATAATAATAATAATAATAACAACATTAATTCAACTTTTATTGGTCACATTATCATATTATACGTGGTACAACATGTAGTGAAATGTGTTTTAGTCGTTCCAGCATTTAAACATCGGGATGGGGGAAATACAACAAAGTGTGAAATACAATAAATACAATAAAAGGATAAAGAATAGAAGTACGATGAAAACAGTAGATATAAGGATAAAATATCAAATATGAATAAATCAATTACCAAGATAAAAATACAATCAAATAGCATGAATAAAAGTAAAAATACAAAAAGTGAGTGAAAAAAAAAACAAAAAAAGTGACTCAGTGATCCAGAAAAGCGTTACATTAGTAGTAGTAATACTAGTAGTAATATTATTAATTAAAAAATTATTATATTAGTAGTCGTAATATTAATCACAGCAGAAGACAACTACTACAATATTATTATTAGTGTTTTTGTGGTAATAACAATAATAATACTAATAAAAATAGTAACAACAACAACAATAATAATAATAAAATGAACACTGAGTATAAAGTAACACTACGTTTTATTTATAACAGACTTTTTATTATCAAAGCTCAAAGTGTTGATAAGAAATTTAAAAAGGGGAAAACAACTATCAATTTAAAACAACAAATTGTCACTTTTTGTGTCTAAAATCAGCTCTGAACTCGACTGAAGACTGTGTGTGTGTGTGTGTGTGTGTGTGTGTGTGTGTGTGTGTGTTCACTTTACTGGTTGGATGGATAAAATGCAAAGCACTGTATCTGAATAAAAAGTGTTTTGTATTTATGAAGTGTGTGTGTTTGTGTGTGTGTGTGTGTGTGTGTGTGTGTGTGCTTTCAGGGCAGTGAGGGATCTGGACAGTCCACTCGGGTCGTGCGGAACTAAAGCGGACCTGTGTCAGCAGAACCGCGGATCCCCCAGTAATCAGTCGTCCTCCAGTGACCCCGGACCCGGAGCCACCAGCACCAGCTGGAACCAGCAGCCGCCGCTACATGGGTGACACACACACACACACACATGATTACAGTCGCACAATCTTACCACCCTCAAACCAGCGGTGTAAATTACTTGAGTAAATGGAATGTGTTACTTTACTTGAGTATTTTTGGCTATTTTTAAAAAAAAAAAATTGAACTGAGTATCAAAAAATATGAGCAACGTCTACTCTCTACTTGACTACGTTTGTGATTGAGAATCTGGACTCTTTACTCCACTACATTTGAATGGACACACAGCGTTACTCGTTACATTGTGATACATTTTGCTACATTGCACGAGAAGTCGCCAAGTCGGTATATTTTTCTACCGCGGTTAATTTCTTGGGTGGATGAGGTGATATCAAAGGTACTAGATGCTGTTTATCAGATAACTGAACATGAACTTTTTGTTCTTTTTTTTTTTACCAGTTTTGTTCTGCCATTTTGAAACATTGAGGTGTTAAATTGCATTTCTATATTAGGAAATAAAACCTCGTAAAAAAAAGAGTTTCTTGTTTTTTTTTCCACATTTATTGGTGTTTTTTGAGGCGATATTTCAGTACGAGTAAAATACTTAAGTTCTTTTGAAATGGGATACTTTGCAACTTTAACTCAAGTCCTGAACTTGGAATTGGTGACTTACAACTTTAATGGAGTAATTTTTACAGTAAGGTATCCGTACTTTTACTCAAGTTTGTTTTCAGGTACTGTTTACACACACACACACTATTTGCGTGAGAAGGTCCTAGTAACACTGCTCTCCTCCAGACATCAGTCTCCGCTGCTCCTCGAATGCTCCGCCCAAGCCAAGTGCATGATGGGAGATGTGGAGAGAGACAAGACTGCAGGTCAGACTTCCTCTTTTCTCTCATGCGCTGATGTTCTACCAGCAGGTTCATGGGGCAGTGATGGTTTGTGGTTGCAGATGTCCACTGGCACGGCAGGATTCGGCCCTCGCTGACCGATCGGGAAAAGGACAAGCTCTCACAGGTGAGTGTTCCTCAACATCAGGACATCTCCTCTACTGATGGAAGCAAAGGGTTCTGCACTGTGTGAGCACAAGATCTGAAACACACACACACACACACACAGAGAGAGAAATGACAATGAAGCTGCCTCTCACGCTGTCAGTGTCCGTGAATGTCAGTCTGATGAATGAATGTGGATAAGGTCATCCCCCCTTTCTGTCTCTTGTGTGTTTCTATCTCTCTCTCTTGTTCTCTCTCTCTCTCACTGCCTCTATGTGTTTCTAATCTGTTTCTCTATATCTCTCTTTTAAAAAGTGTCTTTATATGACTGATATAAATCTATGAAACATTTATCGGAATCTTTCTTTCCTTCTGTTTTTTTCAGTCTCTCACTCAGTTTTTCTCTCACACTGTCTATCTGTCGCACTTGTTCCCTCTGAGTATCATTCCGTTTTTCTCCATTCTTTTACGCATTTCTTTCTCTTTCTCAGCTACAGTAGCTGTGTTTTATTGGCAGAATAAAATGAATTTCAGTCTAGCAGATCAAATGGTTGAAAAAACGAACAAAAAAGATTATCACGAATGTGTTAATTAGAGTTGGTGTGAATTTAACGCGATAATTAGATCAAATTAACCGATGAGGGGAAAAACACATTGGCAGCCATCACAGAGTGTGTCATTATGAGGCAGGAAAGTAGATGAAAGATCCAGAGCGTCTACACGAAGAGTCAGAGCGTCTCTACAAAGAGTGAAAGTGTCCTCTCAAAGAGTTAGAGCATCTCCACAAAGAGCCAGAGCGTCCCCACAAAGACCCAGAGCCTCTCCACAAAGATCCAGAGCGTCCCCCCACAAAGATCCAGAGCGTCCCCACAAAGATCCAGAGCGTCCCCACAAAGAGTCAGAGCGTCCCCACAAAGAGCCACAGCGTCTACACAAAGAGCCACAGCGTCTACACAAAGAGTCAGAGCGTCCCCACAAGATCCAGAGCGTCCCCACAAAGATCCACAGCGTCCCCACAAAGATCCAGAGCGTCTACACAAAGAGTCAGAGCGTCCCCACAAGATCCAGAGCGTCTACACAAAGATCCAGAGCATCCCCACAAAGAGCCACAAAGAGTCAGAGCGTCCCCACAAAGATCCAGAGTGTCCCCACAAAGAGCCAGAACATTGTAACAGAGGCACATTACACAACTAATGTAAAATGTCAAGATCGGTAAAACCATTGATTGGTATGTTTAAACAAGCGGGAAAGCTCTACCAAGAACTACAGACCAAGGTTCCTTTTCTTTCTTATGATTACTTTTTGCTTCATCGTTTATTATCATTTGCCGAATGTATCGAAAAGCATTTTGATTTCATTTGCGAATCAGGCTTATCAGGACAACAAAAGAATGTATTACTTATTTCTCAAGAACTCATCAAATTCTGGTTCTGCGCTGCTTCTTCGAAACTCAACAATGACATTCTTTTTTGTATTTTACTTCGCAATTTCCACACTGTACCGGTTCTCCTGTTGGGCGTTGTATAAAATGCCTAGGAAATGTATGAAATTGAACACATTTCTAACTTCTCCAGCTACATTTTGTCCAGGCATGTAAAAGTGTAATGTGTGTGTGTGTGTGTGTGTTTAGCAGAGCTGTGGCAAGGGCTCCAGTCACTCCAGCACACTCTCCAGCGACGCCTCCAGCAGCACCAGTGAAGACAAGCCCTTCGGCTCCGGGGACCTGATGAACCCCGAGGTTCTGGGTCTCACCTACATCAAAGGCGCCTCCACGGACAGCGGCATCGACACGGGCCCCCGCAGCAGGTCCTCTGCGCTGACCTCGTCCCGCGTCTCACACCAGGAGACGGGACACACGTGGAACCTGGAGGGAGCAGTGGGAGAAGAGCGAGAGAGATTGTACCACACCACAGCACCGACCACACACACACATGCTGACGAAGGGCGGAGGACGTCCCACACCAGGTGAGAGAGTGTGTGTGTGTGTGTGTGTGTGTGTGTGTGTGTGTGTGTGTTGTTTGCAGCTGGTTGCCCTGGGCGATTCAGCTGGATTGTGTTTTAACTCTTGTCTGTTTGCTGGTCTTTTGCTCAGTGGGGCAGATGGCCTGTTGTGTTTTCTTCTCCAGGTTCTGGACGATCATTCCAGGTACAAACGGTTGAGTGTGTAGCTGGTCTCCAGAATTTAAGTTCTCCTGAGTCCCTTTCCTCTCCTCACAGACTAGTGTCAGCACGAGGACCAGTGAAGAGCCCAGATAGAGGGGGATTTCTCTCTGTCTCTGTCTTTTCTTCTATCTATCTATCTATCTATCTATCTATCTATCTATCTATCTATCTATCTATCTATCTATCTATCTATCTATCTATCTATATATCTATCTATATATCTATTTATCTATCTATCTATCTATCTATCTATCTATCTATCTATCTATCTATCTATCCATCCATCCATCCATCCATCCATCCATCCATCCATC
>MU204329.1:164123-177191 GCA_017309775.1 Paedocypris sp. Pulau Singkep | reverse complement strand
TTTGCATTAGCCACGCCCATGTCCCACCCGCCCTTTTCAGTGAGTACTGACACCCACATACTAAAATGCCCCGCTCTTTTGCATTAGCCACGCCCATCTCCCACCCGCCCTCTTCTGTGAGTACTGACCCCAACATACTAAAATGCCCCGCTCTTTTGCATTAGCCACGCCCATGTCCCACCCACCCTCTCCTGTGAGTACTGACATTTACATACTAAAATGACCCGCTCTTTTGCATTAGCCACGCCCATGTCCCACACTCCCTCCCCAGTGACTTTAGAGTCTATGGGCCCTCCCACACTAAAGAGCCCTCCTCCTTCAGATCAGCCACGCCCATTTCGCCCCTCTTTTCCTAGTAAGTATGGACCCTCACTCAGTAAAGTCCACATCACACCCTCTATTTACAAGGAGCACTGGCCCTCGCAAAAGTGTCTAGCTCCTTTACATCAGCCACGCCCACGTCCCACCAGCCCTCCACTGTGTATACCTACTCTCACACCCTAAAGCGCCATTGACCTTGACTCAGCCACGCCCACCTCCCACCCTACATCCTCAATGAGCTCAGACCCTCACACAAGCTCGCATATTTTTGACAGACTTTCTCTATGTGTGTGTGTAACTTCAGGTGACCTGTGGTTCTCTGATGGGTCTCTTGCAGACCGGTCCAAGTTCAGTGAACTGGGTCTGATGCCCCTGCCAGACACCGACACTGTCCTGGACTGGTCTCACCTGGTGGACGCAGCCAGAGCTTTTGAAGGTGCTAGTCTTCTTTGTTGATGTAATATAACTGGTTTCGCTGGCTGATGTGTTGTGTGTGTGCGCTTGTCCCAGACCAGAACGTGACCTCGTTCTACTCGATGACGGACATGCAGAGAGCTGAAGCCCTGCACATCTCGCACGAGCTCAAGCGCCGGGTGGCCCAAGCTGAGAGTGGCGTCCTGGAGACAGGGTCAGGCTCCTCTGTCTGTCTCTATATTTATCTATGAAATACTCTAGTAGTATATACCTTACAAATACTCATTTTATTATTATTATTATTATTATTATTATTATTATTATTATTATTATTATTATATAGCCCCTTTCACACAGCAATGCCAGTAAATTGCCGGAGAATTACTAGAACTACTTTACCGGTAAAGACCGTTCACACAAGCACTGCCATTCCGGCATTTTACCAGTAAAACGGAATACTGTTTTTTTTCCCGGTAGATCATTAATTGGCTTTCATCTTTTTTTTATTGATCATTGATATTTTAAACAGCTGCACCTGTGAGCTTGCGAAGAGCTCATCATACTGTTCTGATTGTCTCAGAGCAGCCAATTTACGTCAGCACGTACTGAACTCCTGCGTGCTTATTCCGGCAATCTTGGCTCCGCGTTCACACAGGGCAGATTGCCAGCAATTTACCGGGAACGTTCCATCTCCCCTTGCCGGCAAATTGCAGAAACGGATTTACCGGCATTTTTCTGTCCACTCATGACTGCAACACATACCGGGAATTCACCGGTGAGGTCTGTATATGTGAAGAGGCTAATGAGTGAATGCTCTGCTATCTTCTCAGCACTTCCTCTCCAGCCGCATCTCTGACGGGAAAAGTCAAGCAGCTGGAACTGATCCTCCGGCAGCTGCAGCACGACCTCAACAAGGTGATTCCCTCACGGACGCAAACACACACCGTCCCTTCTTTCTCAAACCGCTGACCACGCCCCCCGCAGGAGAAAGAGGACAAGGCCGTTCTGCAGGTGGAGGTGCAGCACTTACGGCAGGACAACATGCGACTGCAAGAGGAGAGTCAGACCGCCACTGCTCAGCTCCGCACCTTCACCCAGTGGTTCCTCCACACGGTCGACAAGAAGCCCTGAGGGAACCGGAGAACCAGGGCATCTCTCTGCTCCACCGGCTGGATGTTGTGTTCTGTATTTTGCGAAATCTTTAGGATTAGCCTTGAGAAGAAGCCGTGGATCTCGCCATCAAACTGCTGGACTTCTCCTGCAGAACATCTAGAGTGTTTGAAGACTCCTGACATGTTTTCATTTAGCTGGTAGAGATTGACGCTGACGTTGACAGTGAAGCTTGACTGTAGACACTCGCATCCATCTTCGCCGCTGGCGTTTGAAGTCTTACGCTGATTAGGAAGTGATGCTGGAATCAATCGAGGGTCGTTCCAATCCATCGATTCTTGAAACTTTGCCAATTTGCTTTTATCGATGCTGGTTTCCGCTTCCATCCCTGTCTGATGAACATCTCTTCAAGTGTGAGACCGTTCGAGGCTTGTCGAGATATCATTTACAGTTAGTTCAGCTTAAATACTGTTGAGTGACTCGATTACGGTTCTTCTGTGTGTGGAGGTTGCTTGTGTTTCTCTGTGGTTGCGTGGGTTTCCTCTGGGTCTCTGGTTCTCAACGTCCAAAAACATCCAGGAGAGAAAGAGTCTGGACTCTGAGTGTGAATGTGTGTCTCCTGCTCTGTGATTGGTTCGCCACTAATCCAGAGCTGCTGGGATTGGCTCCAGCTCCCCGTGACCCAGAAATGGTGGAGAACGTAAACGAATGAGATACTGGTGTTTTGTGATATTATTCCAACATTTGGAAGCTGCTGTTTCATATAACGTTTTCTTTTTTTTTTTAAATAAATGTTATGTAAAAGTTTTTCGTCTCAGCCGAGTGAAATCTCTGAAGTGGCTTCAGTCAGAAGAACGATTCAGCTTCTAACAGATTGATTCCACAGGAGATGTGTCGCTGCACCAGTCGTGTGAAACGGACGTCTGACATCCAACGTTTCATTCACACTTACTTGAACAAAGTACTAACATCAAGGTTCTTCAGTGACTGAGTTTTTCTCGAGTAACTAAGAAAATAGTAACGACTGTGCGATCGTCCTCGCAGCTTGCAATGAACAACTTTAATTGTCCTTAAATTCAACTGAAACTGATAAATTAACTGATCATTTTAGCTGAAAAAAATTGATGAGATATTTACCTAAACTTGGATTTATCTTCTCAGAGTAGAAAACGAGACGGTCTTCGTTCTTCGTGACTGGTCACATCAGCTTAACTAGCTGTTTACATGCTGCTAACTGTTAACTTTACTTTTTACTTTACTTTGGTAGACGCTTTTATCCAAGGCGACAGGGTTATCTAGAGTTTTTTTTTTATCCAGAGTTAACTAGCACACAATCTTTGTCTCAGTAAGGGATGTATTATCCCCTCGTGGAAAAAATGCTAATACCAGACGTTGACTAGTTAACACGGTCAATACAGCTTTACATTCAAGGCTTTTGAAACATAGAGTATTACTAGATATGAACTATTTTCTGAGAACGCAAGTTACACACACACACACACACACACACACACACACACACACACACAGCCTGTGCAGCCTTAAGCCATGTAGTTAGGGGCATGTGGAGGTCTGTGTCTTCTACTCAGGTGTTTTAACATTACTAAAAAAATTCTAATTGCATTGCACACGATTGTGTAAAAAGGTTTTTTACATTAAATGTTTTTTGGCACAAAAAAAAAAAAACCCAGAAGAAATTGAAACGGAAATAGAAGATTTTCATTGTGCACACTCGGCTTGAATTAGATATAATTTAAAGAACGTAAAGACATTGTACTCTGGTTTTAACTCTGTAAAGTTGACTGGTCATGTGACTACATTTCAACGTCAGACTAAACGAATTGTTCTTTTTCCGTGCAGCTGCTTTTTCGACGAACTGTGACTGTGAAAAGGCAAATAAACTGACGTTAAACACAGTTTCTCATTTACTCCCAGAGGCCTGAGCGCATAATTAAATCTGAAGCCGTAATCCTGCCTTCCTCATCTCTTATCTACTTTATTACTAAAAGAAACTCAACCGATGAATGTGAAATGAAGGAATGAAAACGCCTTTATTTGTCCCACGACGGGGAAATTGCATCTCGCAAAAGCAGAAAGAATATAGAGAAGAATAGAGTCAATAATATCAATAAATAAATAAAAATAAACAAGTACATTGATAAGCATGAATAAATTAACATAAATAACATAACATGACCACAAATTACACACATCTTACACGTCAAGCTGATTTTAAATAACTCATTATTGTCCCGTCCCCAATAAATAAGAAGTCGCAACTTAACGCACAAAAAATCTATTTACTGTACGTATGTATATTAGTTACCACAGTGAAAGAAAAATTAAATAAAAAATTAATTGCTACATGTTATTTAAAAGGGTTGTCTTGTTTCACTCTCAATGTGTGTGTGTGTGTGTGTGTGTGTGTGTGTGTGTGTGTGTGTGTGTGTGTGTGTGTGTGTGCTGACATTTTTTTTCCATTTGCCTGCTTTGTGTTTTTGAAAGTACAGGAAAAAGGGGCGAGTGAAGGAATAAAGTGGTGATTTCTGAACATTTATAGCCTGAAGTGAAAAGCTGCATTTACCGAGATTCTAAATTTAGCAGATTCTCGTCCGCGATCACGAGAAAAAGAGACAAACCCTGAAGTCAAGCACAACACACACTGCCGTCCTTGAAGGTAAACACACGTCTGTGTGTGTGTGTGTGTGTGTGTGTGTGTGTGTGTGTGTGTGTGTGCAGTAATGCAGCGTGTGACACCTGACCCACCCAAAACATACGTGACATTTCCAGCACTGCGACCTTTTATGGAGTTCACTTCCTGTCCGGCCTCGGTCCAGCTGCAGGAAGCACCATTTATGGTCATATGACAATAGGACAGAAAGAACAACACTAAAGTCACTAAAGAGCTTCCTGGTGAGAATATAAGACTGCGTATACACAGGTTGTGTGTGTGTGTGTGTGTGTGTGTGTGTGTGTGTGTGTGTGTGTGTGTGTGTGCAAGTCCCGGTGGATCACAAGTTCATGTCACTGATCAGACTATGAATTCCTGGATAAATATGAAAAAAAAAAAAAAAACATGAACTAAAATATAATATAGTAATAACAATGTTACTAAAACACATTAAATGTAATAAAAGAGTAAACATTTCACGAGTTTATGTTTTTACACAAAAAACGTGTTTTTGTGTGCATTATACAGTATATATGCTATATACAGTATAATACATACAGTATGTTGCTGTATTTAATTATAGCATGTAATATACAGTAATGAGTAAACAGTATATACACTCATCTCTGAATTAACTGTGTCTTTTGTGAATACTCCTATAAATACACACACATTTTTCACCCTATATCTTTGAAAGACTTTTCATTTTAAATAATTAGATAAAAGCGAGATTAAATAACCAATTATTAAAAATGTTACCAAATACAGAAATGCTACTTTCACACAGTATCCGCATAATCTGACACAACTGTACACGTGAAAGCACAAAACACACCCAAAGTATCATTGTATTTTTTTAATGACAACAGTTTTATTACAAGTATTATAAATATGTTGTGATTGTTTTTGAAAATATCAGGTTTTATCAGGATGCAATGAGGACGCACACACCGCTTGATGGCAGACATGCAATTTAGTACAACTTTCACAAAACATAAATACAATATAAAAAAAGGTACAGTCAATATTAGAGAAGGTACAGCAACAGTCCTATATTAAACACGCTATGTACAGTACACACACGTCAGATAAAAACAGGCACCAGAAGTGTCGAGCGCTAAAAAGCTCCTTCGGAAGTTCACAGTGTAGAAAGACGTTTACAATAGGAACGGTAAAAATCACTCACAATGAAGAGCAAATCTATAGTATTGTTATTTTATTCATTTATTTATTTTTTTTAGATAGATGTTTTTTTTTGGCCTATTATACAATTTTTGCACTGTTTGGACTATTATAAATCATATATTGTAAAATTTTGGACTATTATTTTTCTGGACTATTATATATATTTTTTTGGACTATGAATGGACTATTTATTTTGGACTATTATATGTTTGGACAAAAGCTGATTGAATGCTTTATAATAATAATAATAATAATAATAATAATAATAATAATAATAATAATAATAATAATAGTGAGGCTTATGGTTGAAAAATGAGGCACAATCTTGAAGTTTAGGTGAGTTTTATAATCTGAAAAACGTGTGATTATCTATATTCTTCAGCTTTTATCGTCACTTTCTAAACGTGCGTAGAGGACACACGGGGTGGAGCGCTTAAATCCCCCAGCTGTCTGAGAAACACTGATGCTCTTCCTCATCCACACGGCCGAAGGTCTGGTCTTCCTCGCCGTCCTGATGCTGGAGCTGCGACATCATGTTCTGCAGGATCCTCTTCACCTCCTCAACCTCCTGCTCCAGACACAGGGAAGACTCGTCCTGCAGCTCCAGCTGATCCTCCAGGTGGCGCAGTCGCTCCCGTATGACGTCGCAGCGTTCCGTCACCTCCACACACACGTCCTGACACGCAAAACACAAAAACACACACGCTTACGGCGCTTCAGTCATCTCACCGTTTTCGCAAATTCGCCACAACAAATGCTCTTCACGTTTGTTCTTCTGGACAAACATCGTAAGAGATGCATTTGGAACGCTTTTTTTTTTCTTCTTACCGCTAGAATGCAGGGAGATGAGAGAGTTCAACGTGTAAAAACAGTTGTTTAATATTTCTTTTTTTTTTTTTATATCAACTATTTTTCCAATCGTATTCTTTATCATTATTTATTGTTTACCATTGTGGCTGCTTGTGATGTAAATTTCTCTTTGTAGGGACAAATAAAGGTTTTCTTCTTCTTCTTAATCAAATAAACAAAAAAGAACAAAAATGTAAAAACATTTCCTCTCTCGTCTGCGTCTACATCACCGTTTTGCTAACAAAAGTCGCCCTCTTAGAAAGTATATCACATAATCTATTACAAAATCACGTAAACTTCAGGGATTTGCATGATGTACACTGCAAAAAATGAATTCCTGACAAGCCAAGAGATCTTGAAATTACACAATAAATCTTGTTTTTTCCAGACAAGATAAATTAACTATCTTGTAATTAAGAGTAAAAGGTTAATTTGCTTGTTTCAAGAAAACAGGTCTTGTTTTAATCTGTCTTACCAAGTAAAATGTTCTCACCCAATTGGCAGATAATTTTACTTGATTTAAGTCTTTTGTGCTTAATTAGTTTGTCATTGTCTTGTTTTTTCATGTGAATTTTTTTGCAGTGTAATTTCAAGATGGCAGAAATTGATCATGTGAGAACGTCTGCTGTTTCATTATCTACTGTACGTTTAAAAACAACGTTTTTATTACATTTATTACCAATATTTAATCGACTATGAAACAATGTTTTGAATTTACAAAGTCTCGGCACGGATTAATTTCGTTAGTCGGGGTGCCACTATAGATGCTAAACTAAGTGTTAGACCCGCCCCCTGATGCTGATTGGCTGGCTCTGTAACCTCACGAACAGACTTTGCACTTTGCATCAGCATTTCATCAGTTTCTACTCGGGAAAATAGTCCAGCACATGCAAACTTTCCATTTTACGTTTGACATACTGCCGCAATCTCCACGCAATTTCGAAAGCGTTTACGAACTCTTTCCTTCAGTCAGTCTCGGTCAGTTCACACTCCTCAGTGGACAGGTAAAGTAGGACAGGTCCACACGGCGACTCCGTCCCAGTTCCATCAGAGAGTGATGTGCTCAGACTCTCAGCATCTGCGTCCAGTGAGTCCGTGGCTATTCTTAGGGCCCGAGTGGCTAATGAAACACCTTCTGAATGAAGCCGACGCGCCTGAGATATGACGCTGCCCCGCTGGGAGATTTACTTCTGAAGGTCGTGGCCGCGACACACAACTCACAAACCCTTCCTCGGCCTCTGAGAGAAAATATCTCGCCCGTAGACAAAACTGTAGAGCTATATGAGCTACAGTCCAATGTGGGACTATAATTTAAAACCGCACGTGTGAAGAGTACCAGACAGCCGTACTTGAGTAAAAGTACAGATACTGTAAACATTACTGCTTTACAAGTAACAAGTCACCAATTTCCAGACTTGAGTCAAAGTAGCAAAGTATTCCATTTGAAAAGAACTAAACTATTTTTCTCGCACTGAATATAGGCTCACAAAAAAAAAAAAGAAATGTGAAAACAAATTCTATTCATGAGGATTTGTTTCTATTATAGAAAGGAAACTGAACATCTCAATGTTTTAAAAAATGGTGAGACAGGTAGATAAAAAGAACAAAATGTCAGTCTCAGTCACTCAAATGTGCAAAGGAATAAATTGGGCGTGTCACAGTGGTTTTTGCCAGGTTAATTTTGGTAACATTAGTCCAGAAAGATCTGTAGAGTTTGACTTGACAACAAAATCACTTTAACATTAAATAGACGCAATGTGTTTCGTCAAATTTGACGGTGAATTTTTAATAGCGCTTATTTATGTTGTCTGCGGTAAACAATGCTGACACTGCATCTTGTAAGAGTCCTTCTGTTTATCGACAAAAGTCATTTAAATAACGCCGTGGATGGTCCAGTACATCCAGCTCCCTACAGATGGCGATATCGCCTCGTCCACCCAAGAAACTTGTCTATAATACCACGAAATCTCTAAAATATTATACCTGTTATAATAACTTACAGTGATTTCAAAATTCTACAGCATAAAACTGCCACAAGGGGCGAAGCTTCCAAAAATATGGAACGATGCTTGTGGTAACCAGAGGTGTAAAGTACTTGAGTAAATAGACTTTGTTATTGTGTGTATTTTTGTAAATTTAGTAAACATACAATATGTATACATATGTATAATACAATTGATTCAAAAAAATTAATAAATAATTAAAAGGTAAGACAAACGCGTAAAGACACTGGAAAAATTCTTTAGACGTTGAAACACTGAGTGTAGTATTTGTACTTGTAGAATTTGTATTAGTACTTGTACTTTATTGATTTTTACAATATTTTACAAAAATGGCAAAGTCTTTTTACTCAACCGAAACCGGGCGATAAAGTATGACGGTGGGTTGAATATGTGACGCACCTCGGAAGACGAGTCCGAGAAGAGAAACTCCTGCAGCTTCTGAAAACACACACACACACACACACACACACACACACACACACACAGACGGACAGAACAGCTTAACAGGTGAAAACTACACTTTCAAAAGCAAAACTCGAAAATCTGCAAACGAACAAAAATGACAGACAGCTAGAATTTTATAAAATGTGTCTCACCTAAGAGAGAAATGTTTTATTTGTATTGTTTTACTATCCATACTACGGAGCTGACGTCATTCACATCAAATTCAAAAAGTAAAAGATTGTTTTCAAAAAAGGGACTTTCATAAAATTGTTAGCGGGAAGGATTTTGCCCATCCGACGTTAATGGATTAATCGATGCGCTTTCTGTCGAGACGCGGAGCTCGGCGAACGCATGAAAAATAGTAATGCGCTAAATCTGCCGTGACTAATTACATTACGGCTTTCAATAGAGAAACGAGATGCTGAAATAATCCAGAAAGAAAAGACTTTTACACACAAATATTTAAAGTCGCTGTCGGGACGAACCCAAGTGCAGTGCCGAGGCTTTTACTTTACACAAAAACAAAAGCCAAACTAAATACCTCACAAGGACAGACACAAAGACAAACCTGCAATAAATTAACACTTTCCAAAAAGGCAAAAAAGAAAAAAAGCCATAGCAAACAAGTTTAATACTTGTATAAAACTTCTATATAAACGCTTACAATGTTTCCTGACTTTCAAACACAAACCAATGAGGTGAAAAAGCAATACAACTGGTGAGTAACAAACAAATGAACGAAACAGGATACGCCATTCAAAACAAGGACGTGAAAACTAAGAAAACTCAACTTTTATTTCGGGCACTGTCAGAATACAGAATACGCAACCACCAACTTTGTAAAGATTTACAAATTTATGCTTTGATAAACTTCTTTCTTTCACGTTTAGAGACTTACTGTATTTCTTCGACTCTTTGCGCGATTTGAGACAACTGTGAAAAACGCCTTACAAATACTCAGAACTTGAACTTGACTACAAAAATGAGTCTTATAATCCGGGAAATGTGTGCCTTGTATGGGGAAAAAAACGTAAAGATAATATATGCTTATTACTGTATATGATGTTCCTTATAGTCTGAAAACTAAATCTCCATTTAGTCTCAATGAAGTGAGACAGATTGTAAACCGCAAATGTGAAGCTGATGCTCTTACAGTAATACAGACTACAAAGAGCTGTCAACATTTCACTGCAAAAATAAGACAATAAACTTATAAAGTACAATAAAGAAATAAAGGAAAACAAAGTAAAAAAAGACTTAAATCAAGTAAAATTATCTGCCAATGGGGTGGGAACATTTTACTTGGTAAGACAGTTAGAACAAAGTTATCTTTTCTTGAAACAAGCTAAATAATCTGTCACTCCTAATTAGTTCATTTACCTTGTGCGAAAAACAAAAAAAAAGAATTATTGTGTAATTTCAAGATTGAGAAAATGTGGCTTGTCAAGAATTCATTTTTTGCAGTGTTGGGTTTGGAGCAGCCTGGTTGGTTACCTTGGCAAACAGCGAGTGCTGAAGCTCCGCCTCTGGGCACCAGCGCCCCCCAAGGGCCGTCAGCATGGCACAGTCCACGTCATCTTCCGCCAATGTCTGTCCGCTTGGCCCGGATCCGGAGAAGGAGGCCAAATCCCAGCTCTCCGAGAAGCTGTGGAAACCAGCGAGACGACATCATGAACGCTCAGATCCAAGATAATAATGGACATTTACACGCTTTACTACCCCGGAGACGGAGTTCTCCTCTCTTGCAGAAGACCTGAACAAATGATTTAGGAAACGTGACTTTTCGGGGAACTTCACTAGCCACAACCGATAAAGTAAAGAGTGAGATTGTCGTGGCCACATTGAAATTGTGCAATACGATCGTACTTATTCCAAAAGATCAATGGAACATCAAAAGTTGACCCACTTTGATCTTTGTTTTCCCCAGACTTGAGTGTAAAAAGACCATCGACCATGTCAAACTCTGAAAACCAAGCTGTCGGCGGCCGATAATAAGACTGACAGTTTAAGACTGGAATGTCTAGCGGCATTAGCCACTCAATCAACACTGCCGTCGTCGTGGTTACGTTATAGACCAGCTCATGTGTAACACGAGACATGCTGTGTGGAAAATTGACATCAGTGTGAGTGTGAATGGGTGTGTCCTGCTCTGTGATTGGTCGGCCACCTATCCAGAGTGTGTCCCGCCCTCAGGTTGCTGAGATTGGCTCCAGTTCCTCACAACCCAGGAAAGAAACAAGCGGTAAAAAAAAATGTATGTATGTATGTACCGTATTTATGCACCTGTTTTTTTCCTATTTTAGTGACTCAAAAACGTTTTCCACGCTCATTTTTCCACATTTCAAGTGAGGAGCAATCACAAATAAATGGAAATACTTTTATTTACTTTCCCTTATTTTTAGCTCACATAGCAGGGGCTAAATAACGTGTTAGAATAAAAAAATAATTATTATTGGAACAGATGGAGCATCCGCTAATTTAGCGCTAACAGCTAAAGCGGCGAAAAACTGTCAAAAACAAAGAACACAGGCAGTAGTCAATAGCAGGGCACAAGTACAATCAAAACGCTGGGTTTGCTGTGCAGGGGGAAATATCAACTTTCGCTACAATCCCAGTAAAAAAACAGCTGGAAACGCGCCTCGTTGCTCTGTGCAAAGGCTGAGAATTCTGGGAGTTGGAGTTGACAATCGACTTTTTAAAATTTATTATTCAAGGAAAACGATATCGAAATTATATGAGTCACAAGTTAGGTTTGTTTAAACTAAGAAAAAATGATACTTTAAGAAAAAATGTACGTCTTTAAACCGAATAAACAGAAATGTAAACAAAATTTGTAATTAAAATAGTTATTTAATATTTATAAATTTTGTATTCGCTTATATTTGCGTAAATACGGTATGTATGTATGTATGTATGTATGGATGGATGGACGGATGATTGCGAAATCAGAATATTAATATATAAAAAACAATATATAAAATAATATTTTTGGGAAAATTATTTGTGAAGAATTATTCACTCTAAGCAATGACAATAAATCTGTAAGTGTCTATCAAGCTACCTCCAAAAACTGAAGATCGGCATTCCAGTATAATTTTCTAAAATATCACACGCACAAAACTAGATTAAAACATTTGGGGAACAAAGGGCCTATTTTTGGAACCATGTACAGTACGTGAGATCCACAGACTAATGGCGGCTCCACCATCGCCAGGTTTCCATGGTGAGTAACGAGGAGGAAGACCACAGCGTGGAACATGAAGTCGGAGGGTTTTCCAGAGATCTTCCCATGCCACGGCCCCTCCTCTTCAATCCCGCCACAATCACCCTGGAAACAGACAGCGCTTTTGGCAAGCGAAAGCGCTTTTCCAAAGGATGAGCAGTAAACCATATGCCGTCCTGCTCTGCAGATGGCCGCCCGGGGCCGTACTGGAACAAAAGCCCATACGCCGCGCAAATAGAGTCGCAAATAGCGGAGGAGACAGTAATCGCCGCTGCTGATGGACCCGCGTTAACCTCGGGCTCATTATTATTCATGAAACCTGAAGCCTCGTCACGTCTCAAGGTCGAAGCTCCGCCAGGACTGAACGGCTGTGCTGCGGGACACGGATCAAACCCTCGCCGCTGTGAAAGCGACAGTGCCATCATGCCCGCGGCGCACCCTTATACCACACGTGGCAGTCTGTGTGTAAACGACACTCCTAAAGAGAAGCTCACTGGTGGTTGTGTCTCAGCGTCTGATTGGTCAAAAGACTAATGAGCTTTTTGACACTGCTTGTTTCTGTGTCATACTGAGAGAGAGAGAGAGAGAGAGTGTGTGTGTGTGTCTGTGTGTGTGTGTGTGTGTGTGTGTGTGTGCGTGTGTGTGTGTGTGTGTGTGTACCTGTGGGGCGAGTCTTCTTGAAGCTCTACGCACTTCATTGTCTTTTCTCTTTGTTCTGTTGAGAGAAGAACACGAGTTTGTGGTGAGAAGCTGATGACAATTCACATTGTTCAGTCAAAATACAGACGGACAGACAGACACACACACACACACACACACACACACACACACACACACACACACACACA
>MU204329.1:109086-130566 GCA_017309775.1 Paedocypris sp. Pulau Singkep | reverse complement strand
CTCTCTCTCTCTCTCTCTCTCTCTCTCTCTCTCTCTCTCTCTCTCTCTCTCTCTCTCTCTCTCTCTCTCTCTTCATTCCTCTCTCAATCTCCTTGCCTCTCTCTTTCTCTCCTCATCTTTTCCTCTCTCCATCCCAAACTCCCTCTCTCTCTCTCTCACTCTTAAGAACAGAAACTCAACTGCTTCAGCAACACTAATTGTAGCTCAAAAGTAAATGATGACGCTAGAAACACAAAGATTGTGGGTTTGTGTCACTGGAAAACATTGATGGATAAAAATGTATGTGAAATTATAATTGTGGTATAATCTCAGAAATGCCTCATGCTTAAATATGCATCCCGTTGAAATATGCAAAATGTTAAACGTCATGAATCGCGCAAATTGGTGGGACGAAAGGAAAAAAAAAAGTGACAGGACTCTCACTCCATGTACTTTGCCTGGTTGTACTTTACAGTATCTTTTTCGTATTTACACTTTTTTTTAATGGTTTTTTTTTATGTTTTTTATTTTTTATGACTGTAAAATCTGTGAAAGAAAGCGATGCTCTCACCCTGTAGTTGAGCTCCTCTGACAGCTTCAGCACCACAGCGTTTCTCTCAAGCCGCTTCTTCAGCTCGTCCCAGAGATCTTCCATCTGAGTCAGAAACTCCTGGATCCTGGTGCTGCCCGAGTGCTGAGCCCGGACCAGACCCAGTCCCTCCTGAACATGGGCAAACATGTCTAACGTCAGCAGTCAGCAGACAATCACTGATTATTGGCTTTAAAAATTACTTTTAAAGAAGTAAAGTGAGTGAAACTGGCCATATCAAAGTTGTGCTGTGCATTTCACCATCCAGTGAAGTCACACACACACACACACACACACACACACACACACACACACACACGGCACACATGACAAACAAGTTCTTTTCCACACTTTCTTTTATGAATCCCACTTTTCGGAAAATTACCGGCTTTACCGGTAAAGGCTGTTTACACAATCACTGCCATTCCGGCATTTTACCGGTAAAACACCATTCACACAAACGTGTTCAAAATACCGTATTTTCGGTGACATCATTAACCAGCGCCACCTTTTAAACAGCTGCACCTGTGAACGTGCAAAGCGTACACGCTCGTCAAAATGTTCTGATTGGCTCAGAGCGGCCGTTTACGTCGGGGCGTACTGAACTTCTGCTCTGGTCCGGCAATCTACGTTCCACGTTCACACAGGGCAGTTTGCCGGCAATTTACCGGAATCGTTACAACTACCCTTGCCGGCAAATTGCTGGATGGAATTTGCCGGCATTTGTCTGTTCACACTATTGCATGCCAGCAATTTCCGTAAGGTCTGTATGTGTGAAAGGGACGAATGTCGATAATTATTATTGAAAAATATAGAAAAATCAAAGCATTGAAAAATAAAAAGAGATGTGGGTGTTGTCTATCTTCACCTTCTTCACCCGCTGAATTCTGGCTCTGTGGGTGAGAAGCTCCTGCTCCAGTGAGGCCTGACGTTTCTGAGCGTTCTCCAGAGCGCCGGGTCCCGACAGAATGCAGATCTGAGCCGCGCCCGCCACACTGTCCTTCAGCCAGAGCAGCATCTGATGACATCATCACCGGGGTTAGCATCTTCATCGCCATCGCATCACTCACAGTCTCCAACAATGAGGCACGGCAAACACTGATGCCACACGTGAAGTGGCTAACTGCCTGTTTCCTGCAACACGTCAGCTTTCCTTTTAAGCCTTTTATACTTCATTTCACCTTCATTTTAAGTTTTTTTTTTTTTGACACACAGTCAAAACAATTACACACACTAATACGCGCTAAAACTGATCGACCATTTTGTTGTAGTCTTAGAGCACACTCTATATATATAAAGTATATATAGAGAATATTATAAAAATTTAAAGTATTATTTACAGGAAATTATGAGCGCGATGTTTAGTTACAGTAAGACGTGTCCCTTATGTTAAGACACGAAAGATCGAAAAACAAGTAAACATCTAGTACTAACATATGTATTATCTTCAACATTAAATCATGTAAGACAAATCGACGTTTCATTTTCACACTTATTACGCAACTAAAAGCCAAATAAGTAAAAGCTAATAAGTATATTCTTAAAAATATAATTTCTGAGGCGGATGAGGCAATATCGCCATCTGCAGGATGCTGAAGGTACCGGATGCTGCTCATCAGCTAAATCCCGTGAATTAGCGTTTGCACTTTTGAATGAGAGTTTGACTGATACTGACTTTTTGCTCCTTTTTATCTATTTTGTTCATTGAGCTGTTAAATTTCATTTATACATTAGGAAATAAAACCTCACAAATGTTTTCACAGTTTTTTGACATTTCTAGATGTGTAAGTGTAAGTAAAACACCTTAATTCCTTTAAAATGTGATACTTTACTTGTAACTCCAGACTTCTTGGAATTGGTGATTTGTGATCATGTTTACATTAGGGCATATGTATTTGTACTCAAGTATGGTTTTCAGCTACTTCTTACACCTCTGTTTCTGGCTGATGGGGGGAAAGATGACACGCCCACCTTGTCTGCAGACACGCTGAACTTCTGGAGCTGTTGCTGGACCACCGCCGTCCCACTGCAAAGCGGACACAGCAGTTAGTGAGCGCACCGTGAGGAAGGTCTGAGGAGAAGGAGACGTCACCATTCAGCTTCCACCTGGAGATGGAGGCAAGTCGAGTCTGATCCTCCTTCATCCTCAGCGGCATCTGAGACGCTACTCACACTCTGCCATCACAGACACATAGAAAGTAGAGCAGAGGCGGGGCTTAAGTCTTTTATTGCTTTTTTTGTCAATCTGAGAACAATCACATTTGTCGTCAGTAGAGTATTCCTTTTGCATGTGTACATATAGAGTAATTTGGCAGAATTTTTCTACAGTAGTAAATTTTTAAGTAGTAAACTGTAAACTAATTCATACTAATTCAAACTAAAAGGCGAAGTTTTACGCTGTTATTGCATGACTTAGTACAAATTACATAAATGACTAATTTATTGTTGTTACGTAATAAACCAAAAACACTTAAAATGCGGAACAGAGAATCTAACGGCAACAAACACAAGCACTTGCGTATATTTCTAGTTCATGACATCATGTAACCTGATCTGATTGGCTGATGATTCAAATAATTGCTTGGACTGTTTTTGCTCTTATAGGTCAAAAGTTAGAGCAAGTTGTTCAAGCGACACAATTTGCTATACAGACATTTTGTTATTGGCACCTTTATCTAATAATAATAATAATAATAATAATAATAATAATAATAATAATAATAATAATATTAACTCAAGTCTTTTTTTATTTTCTAAATATTTTCTCTCTCTTCCCCTCTGTCTCATTCTCCCTCTTTCCCCCCTCCTCTCTCTTTTTTCTCTCTCGCTTTCTCTTCTTCCCTCTCTCTCTCTCTCTCTCTCTCCATCTGTCTCTCTAACTCGGTCTCCATCTGTCTATCTCCCTCTCTCTCTCTGTCTCTCTCTCACTCTCGCTATCTCTCTCTCTCTCCATCTATCTATCTATCTATCTATCTATCTATCTATCTATCTATCTATCTATCTATCTATCTATCTATCTATCTATCTATCTATATATCTATCTATCTATCTATCTATCTATCTATCTATCTATCTATCTATCTATCTCTTCATTTGCCCCGCCTCGCTCCACCTGTCTCTCTATTTCTATCTGTCTCTCTCCGTTGCCTCACCCCCCCCCCTCGTCTCCTTCCCTTTCTTTCAGTCTTTCTAAATCTGTCTTTATCTCTCTCCATCTGTCTCTCTCCCTTCCTCCCTCTCTTTTTCTCACTCTCTCTCTCTCCCTCTCTCACTCTTTCTTCCCACGCTCACTGTCTCTCCCTCTTCTCTCTCTCTCTCTCTCTCTCTCTCTCTCTCTCTCTCTCTCTCCCTCTCTCTCTCCCTCTCACCCCGCCCCCTCTCGGGTGGTACATTTAACTGGCATCTGCTGCAGCATCTGGAAACCATTCTTGAAGAGGGTTGCGTCCCGGTCTTGTTTAGCTGACGTCATGACACAAGTAGCCTAAAAATACACAGCTTCACACAGACTGGCCGCGGCGCTCTTCACCTCCACCTAAACTTCCCTACAGATGTGATTGCCTTCAAAAGGAACGTGTCAAGCTGTGACGTTCCAAATGTGACAGTGGTATAAAACCATCAGTGACGATCCTCAAGACTAATGTGGGAACGCAACGGCACGTCAGACCAGGAGCTGCTGACCTTCAACTCCCTCCGGTCCTTTTCTTCCTTTCTAACGTCATTTCCCAAGACTGTGTGAGGCTCGGCTCCCACGCTGCCGATGGTCCCCGGGCTCCGGACCCTGGGGTCACTTTGCTGTTGAGACGCTTTTTCTGACCTACAAGCACAAGGCAGATGGGAATAAAGGGTCTTCACTTTAGTCACTGTACTGTCCACACTTGGTCACTTTACTCTGGTTACTGGACAGCACTATAAACATCTTCACTTCACTTGGGTGACTTTTTTGCATTTTGGATTTTACTTTCGTTGTTATATTATATTACGTGTTTTGCATTTTACTCATGTTTTACTATACATTTATTGTATTGCTTTTTTTTTTGGCCATACCTCATCGTTTTTTGTATTTTTTTCTAATTTCATCTTTTTTTTTATTGTATTTTATTGTATTGTTTTTTTAATCTTTGTATCGTATTTTTTTACTCGTCTGCAGTACGTAATTTGATGTAAAGAGCAGTGAATGTCTTTACAATTTAATGTCTGTGAATTTAGCTATATTGTGCAAAAATAACACTTTAATCACAGTTTGTGTACTAATATTGAAAAATAGCATGTTATGTCAAGGTGTGCATTCCATGAACTCCTCCCACACTTCCTGGTCAAGCAACTGTCAATCACATTCTCACCAGCCAATCAGAGAAAGGCCGCCCCCACATGAAACTTGGTGCAGTAATCCAAACGAGAAAAAAAAATGATCAGAAAATATTGAAGCGAAAAAAGTGTCAAACGAAAACGTGAAGATTGCAAAGCAAAAAATAGAAAACCAAAAGTAAATGTGAGGCATTTTTGTTCGTTTCTTGGAAATTTGCGTTTGATATTTTTGGCACTAAACTGACCATAGTGATGTACCATGTATAATATGTATATAATAATAATTATAATAATAATATGAGTATTTGTAAGGCGCTTTTCACAGTTTTAACTGTCTCAAAACGCACATATATGACAAATAAAATGTGAATTGGAGCGATGCTTGGTCCATCAGGTTTACCGGAAGGTGTTCTGCAGTCGGGTCCATCCGTTCTTGGCCTGGCTCAGCTTCTCAGTGACCCTGCTCATCAGCTCGGGCGGAAGGATGGACAGCTGAGACACAGCCACGTCCAGCATCTGAAACACAGCGGCTCGGTCAGAGAAGATGCCGGATGGAGACACTTACGTATGTTCATGACCCACCAAGATCTGACTGGCCATGTCCCTCATCTCGCCATCCCGAGAGTTTCCCACAGCGCCCTGATACCAGTCTTCACTCTGGACAAAGTAGAACACGTCGTCAAAATGGATAGTATTAACACATTTTAGTGACTGAACTTTAGATATGTAACAGTTGATGTGCTCAGATCTTTCTGTTATTCATTGAATAACGTTGTTTGGATTAGGGTTTAAGAGATGATTAGGAAAAGGAGCTTGAAACATGGTCTTATGCGCATTATTTTAGTTTTGTAAAAAAACAAGAACATTGTGGTGAAATGCAACTGCTGTGTAAACGCAAAATCAACATCAAAAAACACGAATGGTAAGTCATTCAAAATGAATAAAACGACACTGAAGTTTACACAGTCCTGTTGTGTCTAATATGAATATATATAAGTTATTCACTGATACTGCCAGAAAATCGCTTTATGTCTATCCTACTTTTAAACACTTTGCCAATTATAAACTATGTGTTATTGGTAGCTTGGATAGGCCACAGTCACGAGGCTACATAACACCGCCTTCTACTGGATGTGAAATAAAATGCAAGTAAAAGGTACACTTTATTTATTTATACAGTAACTTAAAAGTAAGATAGAAGTAACGTAACATGTTACAATTCAGAGACAATAATAGTGTAATGTAACGGGTTACTTTTTACAAACAGTAACAAGTGTTGTGTAATGTATTACAATTTCAAAGTAACTTGCAGAGCGCTGATTATGGAGAGGATCTGGAAGAGTCACCATGTTGTGGATGGAGGAGATGACCTGATCCGTCTGCTGGAAGAAGGCCGAGACCTCCAGACCCCTTTGAAGATTCTCGTGATACTGCTTCAACTGGGACTGAGTCTTCAGCCACCTGAACACAGCACAGGTCATGTTTAGTATCCAATATGTTTCACTATCTATATACCGTACTCAAGTGAATATAAGCACCCCCCTGATTTTTCAGGCACAACATAAAAATTCAAAAAAAAAAATGTACTAAAAATACTAAGGCTGTCAAAGTTAACGAGTTAACGCATGCAATTACTTTATTTTGTTGAATTTTATATTATATTTGTTTTAAATTTAATTGTATATTTGCTATATATTTTATATAATATATTTGTTTCATTAATGCCAATTATCACAATTGCGTTTTTTTTCACTTCACGCTTTTTTTACGTGCAATGAAAGGACTTTTAGACGAAGAGTTTCACTTTATAGAACAAAAGTACCGTATTATGTGTACAGTATTTTGCAAAGCTGATATCGCAGCACACTTCGCTAATGAAAAAAAAGTAACGTGTCAGTCATGACAACAATGTATCTATACAATTCCCTGTAAGAATGTCTTTTTGATATAAATATTTGATCATTGTATGGTTCCTTTAGTTAAAAATGTGTGGACCTTTAGTTAAAAACGCTGTGTGGAGAAAACGTTTTAGATTTGAATGATCTTTATAAAACTAGGAAAGAGGGGCTGAAAACGTTGTGTATGTAAGTAAAGCAAGTAACTGTGCAGAAACAAACAGGTACAGTATATGTGTGTAGATACTAACAGTTTGTTGATGTGTTTCCTGCGTGACGCCACGCTTTTTCCTTCAGCCTTTTCCTGCTTCTCCAGCTTGAGCGTCATGTGATTGATTTCCTCGTGTAGACTGTGAAACTGTTGCTCGTCCTGAAACACATCCATGTGATCCATGAGCTTTATACTTTATTCTAAAATTGTTAAAGAGTTTAGTATAAAGTTTATGGCTGAATTACATGTGACAATAATTATATCATGTACCATAAAAAAATGAAACAAAAAATAAAAATAAAATGAATAAAAAAATAAAAATATCATGAACACAATATTATGTAAATTTCTAAGAAATGGACAAAAATGCTTGCTTGCAATCTTCACGTTTTTGTTTGAAACTTTTTTTTTCCGCTCAGATTTGTTTGTTAGTTTTATTTTCTTCCAATTGGATTTCTGGCACTAACTTGACGTGGGTGCGGCTCTTACTCTGATTGGTTGGTGGAAATCCAAAAGAAATAAACTAATGAAAAAACCTGAAGTGAAAAACAAAGTTTCAAACGGAAACGTGAAGCGAAAAATCAAACGTAAATGTGAAGCATTTTCATTTAATTAGTTTCTTAGAAATTTACGTTTGATAATTTTTGGCACTAATCCGATTCTACAGAAGTAACTTATGGATAAATAGTGAACAGGTTAGTCTCAGTCGTGTTAGTTGGTTTAAGGGTGAGGTGATTAGTGATAAACTCTTTTGGACACTTACCTGTTTCAGATACAGGATTTTCTTGGTCAGCTGCATTTTATCCAGGTTCTCCCCAAGGATGTTGGCCAGAGACTGTTCCTGCTCCTGCGGACACAAACCTCCATTAGAAACCAACACAAGCTGATCATAAACCTCAGGAGCTTCTTGACTTTTCAAAATAAGAGTATGAAGGATGAGCAGACGACAGCGTAGTGGTTAGGGCTACTAAAGTGTGATCTACAGTTGCAAAAACTCTGTGATAAATACATCGGAAAATAACAAAATCAAAACAAATAAATTAATTGTTGTCATTGTTGAATTATGTTCATTTTTTTTTACTTTGGACTATGACTGTACGTATGTGTGAAAGGTGTAAAAGTGGATCAGAGCGTGGATGGATGAAGTATATGTTTATTGTCATTGCAATCACATGATGAAATCACATGAAATTAAGAATACTACTCCGTTTGGTCACAACAAAAATGTAATGAAATGTACATTGAATAAAATAAAACATAAATAGTATATCTAGTATAAAATATAAAATGAGAGCAAAAAAAAGTGCTCCAAATTTTCAATAAACAGAGTAAACAGTATTATAGAAAATGTATTTTAGATTTTGTGGATATGATTTTAAATACTCCGGCAAAAAGACTCAAATTACAGACACACTCAAATATAATATATATTGTTAGTTTCTGACAAATTCCCACTGCAATATTTGTACACATCATTGTTTGTATAAACATACATAAATATGTACATAAATGGGATATGTTGTATGTATATACATATATACTTTGTAGACAATATAATTGCATGCAGGTACAGTATATACAGTATATAAACTGTAGAGAGTATTACGGAAACATAAAGCCAACTTTTTTTATTTCAACTTTAATTTTATTGTTATTGTTTATTGTAATTTTATTTATTTTTTTATCAATATTGTTAGTAAAGGATCAAAGGTTGTTTGAGAATATGAAACAAAAGAGAATTTCCCACAAGGGGATGAATAAAGAATATCTGATTCTGTAATCAATCAAATTTTATTTTCAATAGAATATTAGGTTAGAAATAGTATGTTAAAATTCAATTTTGCATTGAAAATGTATTTAAAGACTGGACTATATTGTACAGTATCTCATACATTTGCTACAGAATCTTTGAAATTTTCTAAAAACCAAGCAGCATTTTCAAGCAATGTATGCAGTGCAAAATATATTCATCAAACCTTTTTTCTCTGTTAATTGAGGAATAATGAGATGATCTAGGATTCAAACCTGACACCTTTTGGTCACGACTTTCAACTACTAGGCCACAACTGCTCCTAAATGCTTGTAAAATGGAATAAATGCTACACTATAAATACTACGTGTGTGTACTGTATGTATTTCAAATACCGTTATCTTTTACTCTTTTTCAGAATGCTGTATTTAACCTTGTGTTTGATCCAGGCCTCCAGATGGTCCACCTTCGTGTGGAACTCCTGCAGACTCATGGCTCCGCCCACCACCTTGCTCTGATTGACAGCTGCGGGCTTCAGGTTGGCCCATTGGTCGTGAAGCTGCAACAGGTCAAAGGTCAAGTCGAGTTGGTGGACTAACATCCCACCAATCATCAACACAACAACAACTGCTCGCCTCGAGAGGAAGGACTTCTGAAAGAGATTAATCATTCCCATCGAGCTATTAGCAAAACAACTAGGAGAACAAATTTAGCCTGAGCGTTGGGAAAGCAGATGTTTGTGCAAGAGCTTGACCCTCTTGGGATCTAATCCAGATTCTAAATGTGCTTTTCGACTGGACCTCAGGCCACTACAGGCTTGATGAGTGTTTTGGTTGATGTGAAGCAATTGTAGGTTTGAGGAGACCAGCCAGGATCACGAGTTTGGTCGTCTAACCTGGTTCAGTTGACCAGCTGAGCTCTTCTGGTTCTTCGTGACGCTTGGGAAGCTCTGACAAGCTTCTTCTCTGTCTTTCACCAGACTTTCCCCGTCCTGTAGGTGTGAGCTGACCGCCTCGTCGGCCTGTGGGACACATTCACAGTGACGAGTTAAGAGACGTCCAGTGACAAAGCTTGACCTTCCATTAATCCACTTTATTTATTTAAAGAATATGCGCATCGAAACCGAGGGATTATAAGTTTGGCCCTAAAATATATATAACATACAGTATCATATAAAATAAAATACAATACAATAGAATACAATAGAATAGAATTGTTACGACTTCTATGCGGAGCAGTTAAGCCGCAGTCGATGGGTGACATAAAACATGACTTTAATGATGAAATAACCTGGTAATGTACAAAAAAACCTGGTATTGAACTAACATTATGATGAAATAATAATGGCACAGGTGAAGACTTAAATACACCACAGATGAGGAACAGGTGGCAACAATCAAACCGAAGATTACACACAGGAGGAAGGAACAAAGGCTCATGTGAAATGTAATCCATGTCCCATGAACGTGACAATAATGTAATTGGGGCTGTCAAAGTTAATGGGTTGACGCACGTGATCATTTCAAATGCTTATTTTAGTGGCTTATTTTATCTCTGGTCTTTGTCTTGTCAAAGTCTTAGTGATAATCGCAGCCATTTACTTAACGCCAACAACCAGACGATCAAATGAATAAAAAGCAACAATTCTCTTACATATTCACTTGTGCGCTTTGAGACAGTTAAAAAGTTGAAGTTGAGACAGTTTTTACACATTTACACATGCTCAGAACTTATTTTAAAGTCAATTATTTTCAAGCTAGTTATTGACAGTTGCAGTTTTTCAAATATTTTGAATAATTCATTACTTTAAAATACTTTGTCTATAGATATAACATATACTTCAATTTAAAATATCAATTATTTTTCGTGTGTGTGTGTGTTGTGCCGGACTAAATATTAAATGCCGCGGATTTGCAATCTAGACAATGTGATTGAGACGCCACAGATTTAATATCTAAAGAAAATCTGTTTTGTGATGTAGCTAATCGTGATATAACTAATGTAACCTGTTAACAAACTCTGTGAGTATTTCTAAGAAGAGAGGATATTTTAGGATCTACGTGAGCGATGATAGACGTGGACAGCAGCCACTAGAGAGTGCACACTAGCTAGTGCACACGTCCCTCAGAACAACCTCAGGTTCTCCAGACGCTGACCGCGAGGAACGCTGAAGACCACGCGACGCCTGAGCTTCTCAGACTGGTGGATTTCCTTTAATTCCACAGGTAAACATTTACTTCAAGCTCATTACGCGCTCAAACACACACGGTGGCCCCGACCGCAGCCGAGATCCTGAGGGCCCCAAACAGCTTTAAATAATGAGTGACTCAGGCCTGGCAGCCGAGGCGATGACATCACTTCCTGGTGCTGAGAGCATTATTATCCTCCGTGCATCTGGATGTGAACACAAACCGCTCCACAGGAAATTCCTGGACTGAGCTGAGGGGTCCGACGGGGTCAGAGGTCACGAAACAAAACAGAGTCCATGCGAATGGTTCAGATCATCATCAGCATATGAATACGTAAGCAAACATGGAAATGTGGATTTTATGAGAAATTTTATGGAAATATTTTAGAATGTTACAATTTTTTTGAAGTTGTGGGTAAGTATTCAATACTATTAAAGAAGAAGAAAAGGAAGAAGAATAAGAAGAAGATGAGGAGTAGGAGGAGGAAGAAGAAGAAGAAGAAGAAGAAGAAGAAGAAGAAGAAGAAGAAGAAGAAGAAGAAGAAGAAGAAAAGGAAGAAGAAGCAGAAGAAGAATAAAAATAAAAAGAAGAAACAAAAAACATTTTGGGAATCGGCAAAATTTAAAGAGAATATGAGTAAATAGTTGCCATTTAAGCGATTTTTTAGGTTGTTGGTGAGGTCCGACACATAAAAATGTACTTATAACATACATTTTTAGTATAATACATTTCAGGTAAATTAATTAATAACATAATGCCTATGTAAAAAAAAAACATTTACTAATACATTGAACTTTCTATATTATCAAATTATCTGTCATATAAAAACATTTTATATAACAACTACCCACTAATATTGCTCACTATTAAAGATATTATAGTTGTTATTATTATTAACCAATGTTATTTATAACACCATTTCATATTATTAATATTATTTAGTAATTATCTGATTATATATTAGAAAAGGATATAAGACTATTATGTTGTTAAAGTTTTAACAGACTAGATGCATATTAAATATCGACACATATTAAAGGACACTACCGTTCAAAAGTTTGGGGTCAAATCTTCAGTTTCTTGGCAATTTCTCGCCTTGAATAGCTTTCTTTTCTAAGAACAAGATTTCATGAAAGTTCTCAATTTCTGGCCATTTTGAGTGTTTGATTGTCCCACAAATGTGAAGCTCCAGATTCCCAACCTGCTCAGAGGAAGCTTCTTTAACCTGTTTCCAGCAGTGCTAACATGACCAAACAAGGGTTTTATAATCATCCGTCATCCTTCTGACACAATTAGCAAACACGGTGTAGCATTAAAACACAGGAGTGACAGTTGCTGGAAACTATACGCATACGTATGCAGATATTGCACCAAAAGCCAGACATTTACAGCTAAAATAGTTATTTACCACATTAGCAATGTGTAGAGTGTATTTCAGATGAGTGTAAAGTTCTTTTCATTGACAAAAACAGTGCTTTTCGTTCAAAAATAAGGACATCTCAAGTGACCCCAAGCTTTTGAACAACAGAGTAAGTCTGGAACCCAGCATGTGGTCACCCTGGTCAAACATCAAACCTGAACACTGAGGTCCACGTCTTACCTGCTGGCTCTCCAGGATCGTGTCTGCGCTCGCGATGCTGATGCTGTTGTTGTTGTTGTTGACGTTGGTGTGGATGTTCTCGGCCGGTCTGGTGGTCTCCAGCTGGTCTTTCACGCGACTGCAGATGGTGATTTTGCGAATGGACCGGGACGCCGTTGCGTCAGGAAGACGCTGGAGCTCCGACGGTTCTTTCTGGTGATGATGATGATGATGATGATGATGATGCTCCTCAGGCGTCCAGACACACACCTGCTCGTCCAGTCCGTCAGTCGAGCACTTTGGCGCGGGCGAGGAGAGTCTGGTGCCGATAGTGAACGGTTGTATTTTTCTGGCGAGGCTGTGCGACATGCTTAATAAATACGACTAGCTCGTTCAGTCCAAAATCGTCCCCGTGAGCAGGAAAAGTTTAGTTGTCCACCTTCTTGTGCATGTTGAGGATGCACAAGACGCAGCCGAGGATGGCTTCCTTGGACTCCTGCGACCGAAGCCGCTCCCAGATGTTCCTCAGGGCGGAGGCGACCAGGCCCGCGGCCGCTGTGATGCTCCTGCGGAGAAGCTGCGCCGCGGACGCCGCCAGACGACTTCTGAGGAGACCGAGGACCACGGAGCGCAGCAGCAGGAACACGGCTGGCATGCTGCCCGACAGAGGAGGAGGAGGAGGAGGAGGAGGAGAGAGGGATGAAGTCAGCGTCAGAGCATGTGCGGGGCAGAACTTCCTCCCAGCGGGCTGGAGCTGGAGCTGGAGCTGGAGAGCGGGGACACCTGCAGGTCTTCTGGATCCCCACCACAGTCACACGAGGGGATAAACGACTTTCAATCCGTGTCTGTTTGACGTGTATGTGTAAAATAACACAAGTGTTGAGTGAAGCGAGGAGTGTCTGAGGACGAGGATGGACGAGGAGAAGTTGCTTGTCCGGTCGTTTGCGTCAGACTTCTTCAGACCACTTACAATACCTAAAAATAAGGGGACACATGGTGCAGGGGGCGGGGCAAGTGGGGGCGGGGCGACAGCGACATCACTGTGATTGTAATGTAAAATGTGCTTTCATCAAAATATGAACACCGAAACATTAAAATAAACTTTAATGCGCTTTGAGACAGTTGAAATGGTTAAAAACACATTACAATTGAACTTGAACGGAACTCTAATTAAAATACAGTTCGTCTTTCTCTTTTACAACTCAACAGACTTCTCTAATGATAGTATTTTATTTGGTGGCTAAAATATTTGTACGTTCAATTCAACATGGAAACAGCACATATATAAAATGGACATATATAGAAATATATACAAATAAAACAAACACAAGCCACTAAAAGTTATTATACAGACTATTTCTAATTAAAACATTTAGAAAGTTGCCCTTTGCTAGGTTATTTTCTTTACACATATGCATTATGTTGTGTGTATATATACTGTATATATAATAATGTTTCGTACAATAAATAATGATTATATATCTGACTTAACCTTAACAAGCAAATCATTATATTACATTAGATTGTGATCCACTTACCGTTCATTGTATTTACAGAATTTTTACAAATTACAATTTGTGACGCGTGTGAAACTCCGGTCAAATGAGATAAAGTTTAATTTAACCATTCATTTCACTTTTCAGTCATTGACAAGGTTTCAAAGTGAAAAGTGAAAGTGAGTGAGATTGTCAATTAATCTACTCAATTAATATTAAATACATGCTGTATATGATTTTACTGTATTATTTTAACATGCAGAAAAAGGTAAATTACAAAAGAAATGAATCCTTCATGGCTCACTTTCACAGACTATTTAGACTTTTGTTTTACCATTATTTAGCAATTAATTAAATAATTAATTTGTTATTACAGACCAATAAAACTAACAATGACGTTGAGTATTACCCAATAAAAATTAGGTAAGGAGCATCTTCATAAAATGCATGAGGGATGATTTACATGAGACGATACAAAATACAGGACAAAATCCGTACACGACGGGACAATTACAGTCTGAAATACGGGACAATCTGTCATAATAATCTGTTTTTCAAGGGACGGGTGGCAACCCTAAGTTAATTCAAGGCGTCTTTTCTCTAAGCACAGATTGTAAAACAGTTGTCTCGACAGGCTTTCTGCTGCACTGGTGGCTAATTTAGGGAGAGGAGCGGGACATGTGTCGGGAACAGATGAGGACTTGAGAGTGATGACCTTTGACCTGTGGACAGCAGTGGCGTGAGGTCATCTGCGGCGCTGATCGAGCAGCTTTGCCCAGAGAAAGTTGTTTAGTCAAGTGCTGAAATGTAAACAATGTCATGCAAGACACACAACCAGTCGTCATGACAACTACACACACGCACAACAACGCTGTGATTTCAGAGATTATAAAAGTGTAAAATGAACAGTGGTGTAAATCAGTTGAGTGTTTTTTGCTACTTTGTACTTCTATTGAGCATCAAAAATTCAAGCAACTTTTTTTTTACAAAATACAAATACAAAACACTTTTCATTTATACTTTTACTTTACTTTACTTTATTTTACTTTTCTTTACTTTACTTTACAGTCATTTAGCAGAAGCATTTAGCGTTTTATCCAAAGTGATTTACATTTTACAATTAAACAAATTCCTACTTCTCTACTTGACTACATTTGTGATTGAGTAAATGTACTCTTTACTATTTGAATAGAAACGTATCGTTACAAGTTATATTGTGGTTGTGCGTGAAAAGTTGGCATCTTTTTCTACCGCGGTGAATTTCTTGGGCGGAAAAGCTGACATCGCCATCTGCAGGATGATGAAGGTACTGGATGCTGTTTATCAGCTAAATCACATTAGCGGTTGCACTTTTTTGCACATGAGATTCTTTTTTTTCTATTTAAAAAGAAAAATGTCCATCATTTATTTGTGTTCAAAAATTAGGGAAAAAGAAACATCTCCATTGTCCATTGTTGTTCAGACTATGGGATGGAAAATTAGGAAGTAAAACCTCATTAATAAAGAGTTTTTGTTTTTTTGCATTTCTTGGCGTTTTTTTTAGTTTTCATTCAGTTAAAAAAGTAAAATACTCAAGTCATTTTAAAATTGAATGCTATACGACTTTTACTCAAGTTTTCCTGGAATTGGTGACTTGTAATGGAGTATGTTTTTACTGTAAGGTATCCATACTTTCTACTCTTTACACCTCAGAAAATGAAAGAAGGAACGATGTAATGTCTTAGAAAGCTGGACGAGGATAACTTTTAGTTTCAGAGAATGGTGGATGTGCAAAAAGCCGAGACAGACTTCACCGAACGCTTGGCAGAAACATGAGTGAGAGGATGAACAGCAGCAGGGGTCTGGACAGCTGAAGACCACCAGTGTCTCACACGTCAGCACTGCATCTGCTCCACACACCTCAGCTGTTCACTACTCAATCTCTGCAAATGTGCTGAGTACTTTCTTTGTGGAGAAACCGTTGCCTTTATTATTTTATGCATTCGTAGAAAAACATAAGCATGAAAATAGCAACAATATCGCCTAAATAAATAAACAAAATGATCTTTATTGTCAGTGTAGCAAGCAAATATATACGTATATAAAAAACTGACTATGGCTTTAAAAGCTTGGTCAGCCATTCTTTTCTCTCCGTAAAACTGTCCTTCTCTTCGTGACAAACAAGGAGCTCTAGCAGTAGAACTCCAACTCCCATGAGCCTCCACTTAGGCACGTGTTGAACTGCATATGAATCACAACTCAATCTTTTCAGAGTGGATCCATTCATCACACTCTTCAGTCATCCTGATGTGCCCCACACATGACATCCCAGAAGAGGATGATGACATCCACTGTCCCACCAAAAGTCCATAGTGATCCAGATGTGACACTGTTGAAACAGATGTGATGTTGTCGCACACTCGAGTGATCCAGATGTGACACTGGTCCATGTACGTAACTGAGCGATGCAGATGTGACACTCACCCACACATGAGTGATCCAGATGTGACACTATTCCACATACATGCCTGAGTAATCCAGATGTGGAACAGTCTCATACCTGACACGTGAGTGATCCAGATGTGACACTATTCCACATACATGCCTGAGTAATCAAGATGTGGAACAGTCCCATACCTGACACGTGAGTGATCCAGATGTGACACTATTCCACATACATGACATTGACTCACATTTGAGTGATCCAGATGTGACACCGACTCACATTTGAGTGATCCAGATGTGACACCGACTCACATTTGAGTGATCCAGATGTGACACCAACTCACATTTGAGTGATCCAGATGTGACACTGAGTCACATTTGAGTGATCCAGATGTGACACCGACTCACATTTGAGTGATCCAGATGTGACACCAACTCACATTTGAGTGATCCAGATGTGACACCGACTCACATTTGAGTGATCCAGATGTGACACTGAGTCACATTTGATTGATCCAGATGTGACACCGCCTCACATTTGAGTGATCCAGATGTGACACCGACTCACATTTAAGTGATCCAGATGTGACACAGAGTCACATTTGAGTGATCCAGATGTGACATCGAATCACATTTGAGTGATCCAGATGTGACACTGAGTCACATTTGAGTGATCCAGATGTGACACAGACTCACATTTGAGTGATCCAGATGTGACACCAACTCACATTTAAGTGACCCAGATGTGACACTGAGTCACATTTGAGTGATCCAGATGTGACACCAACTTACATTTGAGTGATCCAGATGTGACACCGAGTCACATTAAGATTGATCCAGATGTGACCCTGCATCGCACCTGATGACTGAACGATCCAGATGTGACGCTTCCCCAGGTTTTTGTATATCTATAGAACACAAAAGAGCTTAATAATTACGTATGTCCGTTTTTCCAGCCACTGAGATTTAATTTAAGCTGCACTTTTATAAATTGCACTTTTGTGGCGTATACGCACCCGGGTGTGAGTTTCGCTCTGGGACTGATTCACTTCTATGTGATTCTCTTATATATCTAAACATGTGGCATGTATGTTTCTGCTCATTTGTCACAGGAAGATATACAGTAGATTCCGATTAATCAGGAAAGCCACTTATTTTATATAAAATCCTAAACAACCTATACAGGCCTAATATTGCTCAAGTACTAAGTCTAATACTATTCACTTACTAGGAACTTAATGTAATCAATAAATATTATATACATACATATTACATGTATTGAACTACTAAATGTCCCCCTGGTGCCACTCCTTGAGGCTGCCCACTGCTCCGGGTTTGTTTGGAGAGGTTAAATGCAGAAGATTGAGGGATTAATAAAGTTTCAATTATGAATTGTGATTATGATTATGATTGTGATTATTATTATTATTATTTTTATTATTATTATATAAATATTCTAAAACCATTTCTAGTTTATCACTTATTGAGAGCCAATGTTCTACTTAAACATTCTAACATTAAAAATTCTAAAGAATGTGAGAAAAGACATTTTGTACAATCCAGATCTTTAATGCAGAAATAGTTTTTCTTTATCTTGTACAGTTTACTTTATTCTCTGAAAATAACACTGGAAAATTACTATTTATTTTTAAGAGCAATATAATTTAATAAATTGCTAGGTATTTCATTCATTCATTTGTTCGGTCTCTCTCTCTTTTTCTCTCTCTCTGTCACACACACGCGCGCGCACACACACAAACACACACACACAGACTCTGTCTCTCTCTCTGTCACACACACGCGCGCACACACACACACAGACTGTAATGTTCAAACTCCAATTTTCCGGCATGTTTTTGACTTTTGGAGATTTCGATACACTTTTACTTTAAACTTCGGCATACTGACTGACTGAGGGTAAAGTTTGTAGTTGTGGAATTTTACCAGAACACACACACACACACACACACACACACACACGTCTGCTGCTCTGTGCAACTGTTCACGCACATTCTTCCAGCAGCTGGTATTGTGAGAGTGTTTGTGTGAGTGTGTGTGTGTGTGTGTGTGTGTGTGTGTGTGTGTGTGTGTGTGTGTGTGTGTTTGTTTGTGTATGTGTTTGTGCAGAGGCACTGAAGTTAATTTTGTTAATAAAGCATTTTTATGTTTGGTCAAAACAAATGCGAGGCTTTTACACTAAAGTGGAGACATATAGTCACTTGTGGGGACCTTTGTCAGGGCCCCACAACTTTGAAGCCTGATTGAGGGTCACAATGGGATTTTAGGGCAGAAGTTACATGATACCCAATGTCATTGTTAGTTTGATTGGTCTGGAAAGTGAGAGAGAGAGAGAGAGAGAGAGAGAGAGAGAGAGAGAGAGAGAGAGAGAGAGAGAGAGAGAGAGAGAGAGAGAGAGAGAGAGAGAAGAAAGAGAAACTTATAGAGAATAAAAACTGCTCACTAATATTGCTCACATTTATTAACTGCTAACTATTAAACTATTGTTTTCTCTGCTTGTAATTTGTTCTTGGGTGTCCTCAAAGGCGCTGATAAATAAAATGTATTATTATTATTATTATTATTATTATTATTATTATTATTATTATTATTATTATTATTATTAGTAGTAGTAGTAGTAGTAGTAGTAGTAGTAGTAGTAGTAGTAGTAGTATTACTACTACTACTACTATTAGTAGTAGTATAGTTATTAAACATAGAGAAACTATAATTAGACGCAGGAGCTGGATTATCTAACAGAAGATTTGATGTTTAGAACATTATTTCATATTATCTATTTATTTATTTATTTATTTATTTATTTATTTATTTTAAAGAAAGAGTCCAAGGCTATTATTAAGTTTTTGCAGATTAAATCTTTTTTCATCACAGAAGATAGTTTTGCACCATTGAAGCATAATAAAGCATGTTCACGAACTTCTGAGAAGTCTGTCTGAATTGTGTCTCGAGGCTGCATTTTTCTCCTCTTTTTTTGGAAATCTAAATAATTAAAATAAGTCCATTCTATCATTTTCTATAGTCCATTCTTTAGTCCAATTTGGTATTGAAATGTTTCTGCATTGAAAAGCATTTTAACCAATCACAATTCAGCCATAATTCGTCACCATGAGGCCAAATCAGCGCTTGAGGATCCCAGAGCTCCGCCCACGCCTGCACATACAAAATAGAAATTTTATTTTTAACTGGCCAATAGCATCACAGCAGGCCAGCGCTCTGATTGGACAGGGCACGTGTGACTCCCAGGGCGGTTGTGATTGGCTCCTGCTCCGCGTCAGCCAAAAACTGAAAGCGTTTAGCATGAACGTATGGCGCTATTATGACCTCACGTGATTGGTGAGGATGATGACGATATCTGTAAGTCGATGAAGGTGGAGCATCGGGGTCCGGAGCAGCTGTCAACCCTCAACAAGCCTCCTTTGTGTCCAGGCTCCGCCCAGAAACACCTGCTGGGCAGCTGACCGCCCGTCTCACCTGTCCTGACTCAGGCACGGTGCCGTCCGCATTACAGCCCACATGGTCGTGTTTCAAAAGCTTATTCCGATTTTCTTAATATAAACAATTTGACAATTTTTTCTCAAAAAAATCAATTTGTGGTCTAGTGGTTTGATGAAAAAAGCCTGACCGCTTTTCCTCACTGTTTTTTCTTTATGAACTGCGTTTGTAAGAAAATCACACAGTCGGTGAACTAATTCAACCTTAAAATTATGTTAATGTATTTATTTATAGTGTGTGCTGTGTTGTTTGTGCTTATGTTAATGTATGCATGTTATTGATAATTATGTTAATGGTGTTACTTGTTTATTTCTTATATAGTTGTTTAACTTGTTTCTCTATATATTCTGTCTGCAGTTGTGACATGCAATTTCCCCGCTTTGGGTCAAATAAAGGCTTTTTAATTGATTAATTAATTAATTCATTCAATAAACAAAAAAAACTTCTGAGTGTGTAAGTTATTTGCTGTCGACTCAATATTAACATTTATTTTATACCTTAAGACAACAAATACACGTTCAAAGTCATTTGTTGTTACAATGTGAAATACTGTACCGTGGAAGTTGACGTCTTAGCAGCGCCACCTAGTGTCTATGCGTGACAGTGTCGTGTTCCGAATCTAACACAGTATGCACGATTACGCACGAGTTGTCAACACAAATCAAATGCCTTTGTAATTACGCTTCCAAATAAAGTAATGGTTTAATAATCCCGCTTTTATCCTTGTACTTTCAACAGCCCTCAAAACTATGCTGATATCATTACAAAAATGTTAGTTTTCAGGGTTTTATTATTTTTTTTTTTTAAATAATTACTGCAGCAGTGTGAACAACAATAGGAAAAACTCCAAAATGCCATCAAACTTTGATTATACTGTGGTTTATTATACAAAAAATTTGAATGTTTGAACTTGAATGTTAATTTTTTTAAAAACAAATAATACTTTTAAAAACTATATAGATCATTCAGATCAATTATTTACAAAACAAAAATATCATTAAACCAATTTACAATACAAAATATTATTAAAACCATTTAAATTACTAAAATATTATTGAAACTATTTACAGTATATAATTAAAACAATTTCCATTACTAAAACACATTAACTATTTACAGTAACAAAATACATCAATAAAACTTTACATTACTAGTAAAAAATATTAACTATTTACAGTACACAGTTGGAAACGCCACATTCCAACAAACGTCTAAAAGTTTGGTTCAAACAGGTCCAGGTTAAAAGAGTCCAAATAAAAAAAAAGAGTCTGGGTCGTCCATCTGCGGAGAACCGTAGCCACTGTCCACTGACTCCTCTGAGATCCAGCGAGCAGCGTCTCCGGCTGAGGACGAGATGCAGGAGTCGTCTGGAATGAAGGAATGAGACTTTAGGTCTGGTGGAGTCACTGCGCTGGTGCTGATGAGACTCACTGCTGTGGTTCTCGCTGCCCATCTCTCGCCTCTGGTGAAGCCCCGAGTGCTGGGTGCTGATGGCCCACAATCCCCCTCTCCTGCGGTCGCTCTTCTGCCTCGGCACTCTCACGAAGAGACTG
>MU204329.1:71820-94621 GCA_017309775.1 Paedocypris sp. Pulau Singkep | reverse complement strand
GGAAAAAAATGTCACTCATACAATTCTTGGACACAAGCCAACAAAACGTGCACACACAGACTCACAAACACAGAAAATGTCACACGTACAATTCTTGGACCAAAGCTAACAAAACACAAACAAACACATACACAATCCATAAACACTCAAAAACAAGCAAGTTTTACACTCAAACACACACACACACACACACACACACACGCGCAAAATACAGTCTTCCACGCATACACACAAACACTCTCACAATGATGATGTCACTCTCTTAAAGTAGCGCCGGACTCCTTGAAAAACTATTTGAATATTCTGTTCAATTTATTTCCCACTTTCGAACACTTAATTGAATAAGAATAAAATCAGAATAGACGACCTGCCATCCAAATCAGGATATTTCAAAGTATTAAAGATGGTGGAATTAAGAGAGCAAAAAAAATAGTAATTCAGACCTAGAGAATTGGGAAACTGAATTGTGAGAATTGTGTCGTAATTGGCTGCGACATGACAGGCTCATTAGCATAAACACACACACACACACACACACTGACCCATTAACTCCAGCTCAACCGCGCCACCGCACTTCATTAGCGCTCATTAGCAACACAAACCGCCAGCGTAATCACTCCCAGGTGTGCGGCCCGCGTCATGTGATTAACCGCGGGAACAATGGGCATTATCAAAGTAGCAGTGTCCTTATCAAACACCAGGTCATGGGTTCGATTCCGAGGCGAAGCAGGAGGTTGTGATGACGTGTGAGTCGCTTTGGTTAAAGTAAAACTGTAAAGTGGTTGTATTACTTTATAAAACGTAGCTAAAAAGTTACTAAAGTTAAAGAACTTTCAGATTAGTGCCAAAAATATCAAATTAATGTAATAATATTTATTTTATCGTTATAGATTTAAATTCGATCTAGCATGGAATTAAGAGAGAGGCATTAAAAAGAACTAAATATTTTACTACTAATAATACTGTGATACCTCTCTTTACGAAATAAATTAGTGCTGACAGCAACTTTGTTAAATGGACATTTTGTAAAATGGGCCGCAATTTGCAGGCAAATCCGATTATTCGTCCCAAGAATTTGTAAATTCAGACTAAATGTTTTTATAAATGATTTATTGGTAATAAATGTAATAAAACCCTGTTACAGTTGTTTTGTTTGCCCTTTGCCGTGTGTTTTTAAAGATATTTATTGATTTATGGGACGATGTCTCATGAATAAACGGTAGTTTTGGTCGTTTTTGGCCTAACCGCCCAGCACTAGTTTGAGTCCATGACTGTGTGTTTGTGTGTTTGATGAGTGTGTGTATGCATTTGTTCGTTTACTTTGAGTGTGAGACTGTTTTTGTGTTTTATGTGTGTGTCTGTGTTAGTTTTGAGTGTGTGAGTGTTTGTTTTGGGCGTGTGTGTTTGTTTGTTTGTTTTCTGCTTTGAGTGTGCGATTGTTGTGTGCGACTGTTTCCAAAGTGTGTTTTGTGTGCGTTTTTTAGTGGGAGTTTGTGACTTTTTTAAATGTTAGTGTGTGTGTGTGTGTGTGTGTGTGTGTGTGTGTGTGTGTGTGTGTGTGTTTAAACATCAAAGAAACGACTGTGATCGGATGGATAACGCAGCTTTTCATAGCAAATCACACACTTCCTGCGATTTTGTGTGGCTCCTGGAGACAAAAAGACACGTTTCTACATCCAGACATGTTCCTCATCAACCTACGATTCAAGACAAACTTGACACGGTGAAACAAGAGCCAGAAATTCCAGTTTCTCACATCACTGACGACCCCACAAAACACACACACACACACACACACACACACAAAGAGCCTTTGTTGAGTTTGACGCGAGCAGATCAGCACCGTCAGGCCGCTCACATCAGCATCAGTCGATGGAATCTAGCGTCTAACACAAGCGCCGCGGTGTTAATGATACTGGGAAATTGTATCCTTTTATTTGACTGTGTGTGTGTGTGTGTGTGTGTGTGTGATTAAGTGCTGATGTGTGTTAAATTGTCCCCAGGAGACTAATAAAGTTGAAACCAATTGAACATCTGCAGACAAACCAATGGTTCTAATTTCAATCCCAATTTAAACGAATTCAATCCAGCGTAAAGTCACAAACGAGCCATTTTAGTATTTAAGATTGTCGGACAATGTTGTCGGTAAAACTCGGGAAACGAATGAAGTCAAATAAAAACAGTGTTTGCGTGTGTGTGTTATTATTGTGCTTAACCTCTTTCCCATTTCTGAGCTGGAGCCAATCCTGAAGGTGGGACACGCCCCCTCTACTGGTGGCCAACCAATCACAGAGCAGGACACACCCCTTCACACTAACAGACGGATTTCTATCGCCTTCTATGTGGATCCCACATCGCACAGTAAGTTTGCGGTTGTGCAAAATCGTCGAGCATCAATCTTAAAAAGAGATTGTTCTAAATGTTTTGTTCTGTTGTCGTTTAATTCAGTACAATTAGAAGTTTGTGTCTGAAAGGCTAGAATCCTTATTGCATTCCTGACTAGTTATTAACGTCGGCTAAAAACGAACAAAACATATTTCCTTTCCCGTTATTGCTCTAGTTTTAATAAACTGCCCCGAAATCAAACTAGTCCGTGGTTTTTTGTCTTTTCAAAACCAAACCAGCTTCAGATTAAACTTTTAAAGCATTTAAAAAATGTGTACTTGAAAAATGTATATTAATTTGAATTATGTGATCAACTGGCTAAAAGGCTCGTAAGTCAAATACCAGCGCAGTCCAAAACATTCTGATCTTCAGAACCGGTCCAAATCATTCCTTTATTTAGTCATCAGCCAATCAGAGCAAATGTAGTTTTACATGTTCTTGTCAAATACGATGAAATGAATACTATCATGCTAACTAGCCTAGCTGAAATTGTTTGCTCTTATTACAATATGGATTCCAGCTATTCAGATTTCAAACTCAAGATAACAAAAATTACTTGCTAAATAGGTTGCTAAGAAAAATGTATTTAATAACTCACATTTTTATTAGTCAATAAAACACATACAAACTCAAGAAAGATAAGGGCCGACATTATGAATTTGAAAAAGTGAATCTTTGATTTCCGATGTATTATTTTAACACAATTCCAACCCCATATTACTTATACAAAATTTATTTTATATACAAATTCAAATTTTATAAATTTGTCCTTGCAAACAGCAAGACACAATCAACTTGGCGGACATAAGAGTAAAAAGTTTAAACAAAAACATTTTTTTGTTCCAAATTACAGTGGAAAAAACGTCTGGACAAGAACAATGACCAACAAGGAGAGGCAAAAGCATAACAGCTGTATAAACACACAACCGACTGACCACAATTAAAACGCACTGAACACTGGGGAATCTGGGAAATGGAGTTTGTGAAAATGGCATAGTGGGTCAAAAGCTTGCCCTGTTTTGGGGCAAAATGATCCTAATCAAGACTCACGTTTGCGGGCCGATCCTGACCTTTCTACGTGGAGTTTGCGTGTTCCATTCATGCTTGCGTGGGTTTCCTCCGGGTCTCTGGTTTCCTCACATGAAATAGACTCAAGTCTGCGAAACTGACCCTATGAGTGAGAGTGTGAATGTGTGTCCTGCTCTGTGATTGGTTGGCCGCCCATCCAGGGTGTGTCCCGCCTTCAGGCCCAGAGTTGCTGTGATTGGCTCCAGCTCCCCGTGACCCAGAAGTGAAGCGGACGAACAGCTAGGAAAGTTATTGACTCGTGAACAGATGCGAGATGTCAAGCCCATTGTGAGATGTCAATGGGGTCAAGCTCCCATGAATGAGGCTCATCTGCCAGTGATGCCAGCCGACAGAAGCGCCCCAGGACCCTCCGCCCCACGGAGAAAGTGTCCGCCACACAACCCCACAACGGCAAATTCGACGAACGACTGGAATTACACACGCATGGATGTAAATACACCGGTGTAAACCTGGACAAGCAAAACAAGTTGCCTCACAAACAATAGAATCCGAATCATGACGTTTTCACTGGACACACAATGGATCCGAATCACAGCTGGGGCGAATTGTCGAATCGCGTCAATTTCCTCGCGTATTTCCGGGCCGGGGTGGATGGAATGAAAAGAAAAAAACACAAAGAGTTGGTATGACGCTCACAATAATCGATCACCCGACACGAGAGCGCGCACGCGCCAACACTTCGGCAAGTTCTGCGCGCGTGCACAAAACTACTTGGCCTGATTTGATTTGACCGCGTGGCTGAAACGGACCACACGCTAACGCCCGAAAGATTCTTACAGAAGAATCGTCACAAATCTGGATCACCGGACCGGGCGACTTGAAAACACGCCAACTCAGCCCCGAGCGCGTGCTGCTCAGCGAGACGCGCATGCGTGGAACAATCAGAACTTTTCAACCCGCCGCGCGCCAATATCAGTCCATAAAGCCACCGAATGTCGTTACTCACGTGCAAAGCCGCCGTTCACCGCTGAAGCGCGTCCGTCCGTCCGCAGACTGAGCGTTTGCTCCGCTCGCCCGAGCTGCGCAGAATCACGCCGCGCCGCAACGCCGCCAAACCCCGCTGCCGTCGCCATGGCAACAGACCCGCGTTGACCAATCACGGCAGCTCCTGTTTGACGACCCCTGGCAACTGCTGCAGCTTCTTTGCGGCGGTTTGAATATTAATTCGATTTAAGTTCGTTCTGGCGTTGGATAATTACTAATCAGTTCGTGGTCCGTCTGGAGTACAGCGTTTTTAACGTTGGAAGATGATGAGGTCGCGTGCATGAAGTATGTTTCTCTAAACTTTAGAGTAAAAAATACTTGGAAAAATAAAGTGCATTAAAAAGCCTATTTCTAAACGTTCTGGTAGAAACGCTTAGCAAATCACAATGAATCATGTGTCATCAAATCACAAACTGAAAACATCAAAACACTCAGGATCAAAAAAGTGGTCCAGAAAGGATGGACCAAACTGAAAGTGAAAAAAATTGCAACTGTGATTAACGGTGTTAAAACAATTTACGCGATTAAGCACTTAAAATTAATCACGGACGTTAACTCGTTAACTTTGACAGCCCTAATTTTTATAGAACACATTTTCAATGAGGCTAGTGTATTTTTTTAAAGCTCCTGTCAGACACTTGATTGTGGATCGTGTTTTTAGTTTGGAGAAAAAGAACATCATCCCGCTAATTGGGTGTTAACTAGTTCTTTATCAGAAATGGTTCTACAGTAATAATCCTAAATGGACCGCTGCCGGACTCTACAGCCCAGAGGGTCAAAGAGCATCTCCAGGCAGCTAATTGGTCCAAATTTGTTCAATATAAGTACAGAAAAAAACAAGCCTGATATTGTATGCTTTTAAAATTAAAGTCCCAGTTATAAGTGAACCAAAGAGCGAGTTCTTCAGTTTTAGACTTTTTTCTGATTATTTTATAACTGTATATCATCTGTTATTTCTGTTTTTGTAAACATGTTTATGGAAATTATATCAAAACTCTGGGTCTCAAAGGAGTTCTTCAAATCTAATGTTCAAGTTTTACAATCGAGACGAGCTGCGAGACAGCAACACCACGGTGCACTACTACGCCACGGGGACTTTCCCCACCATCTAGTCAAAATGTGCATTTTTATACATACAAAATTATGCATAATGCAGACCCCTTTTCTCTTTTTTTTTTCTTTTTTTTTACTAACTTTCAATGCTCAAAAACTTGGGGGTGCTTATAATAGCCAATTTCAAATGCTCATTTGTCCATATTTCAAGTCAGGATCACAAAATGTTTCAAAATGTTCCACTTTCTGAGCATTCTAATTTTTTTTCTTAAAAATGATAGTGTAAAGATTATTGGATCATTCTGATTTTTCGTTTCTTTAGTTTTAATGTTTGGAACGCAGTTAGTTGTAAGTCCTCCTGTAAAACATCTCTTGAAATGATTTCTGAGCTATATTTTAACGGAATCTTTTTTCATTTTCTTTCTTTCTTTCTGTGTGTGTGTGTGTGTGTGTGTGTGTGTGTGTGTGTGTCACTCTGTGATTGCTTGACCACACATAGATTGCAAATCTCAACTCGGGCCTCAAAAAGCTGTTGGCTGCAGCTCCCTGTGGCCCAGAAATGGAAAAAGTGGTAGAAAATGAAGGAATGGACGGATATTTTTTCTAGACCTCGGGCTGAGAAACCCAGTATAGTGTTGATGAGATGATTGGCTGAGAGGTTTGAAGCCTATACTTACAAGCCATCAAACCCATAGTTTAGCACTAATGCCTTAGGATTAACAATCGAGGCTGGTGTGATAATCTGTCCTGGTGAAATCTGACACTTGTTTGGTCTTTGAAGGCCATTGAGCGTCTCTTTTTCACAGCAGCACAGAACATTACATTACAGTACAGAAAAAAAAATTGATCTGAATTTATTTGTTCTGCCTGTCACGTTCTTCATTCTGAATCAGTTCAATTTTTTGTGTTAAAGGCAGGGATTAAGTTTTTATAGTTCTTTTAAATATTACCAAAAATTTCATTTAATTTCTTCTGTGTGATTCTTTCCATGTGAGGGCTTTTAAATAACAGCATTTGTAACCGTAATTTGAAGCATTTGTTATTTTTGTCGAAATTTCCACATCCATATTTATATTATGTTGCACACATGTAAAATTGCTTATCAATGTTTGTTTCATTAATTTTGTTTGTTTGTTCATTATAGTGAACTGTTATCCATATTCTGCACATGCTTTTCTATTTCTGGGTCATGGGGAGCTGGAGCCAATCACAGCAACTCTGGGCCTGAAGGTGGGACACACTCTGTAATCAAACTCAAATCAAATCAGCTTTATTTTTAAAGCACGTAAACACAGATGGAGTTGACCAAATTACTAACCAGTCAAAATTACAAAATTACCAAACAAAATTGAGTGTTTGTTTACTGGGTCGTTAGTACAAAAAAATGAGAGTAAAAAAAACAAGACAAAAAAAAAACAAAATAAAAAAACAAGAAAAGCAAAATCCAGGTACTTTGAGGTTAAAATCAGTAAAATTAAAACAACAATTAAACAATATTTAAGGACAAAATTCAAACACAAAAACGGACAATATTTGAAGTATAATGCCAATTATTCTTGAACAGCAATTTGTAAGGTCCATTCAAACCCGAGAGGTCGCAGAACCTGCCAATCAGTGTCAGGGGGAGGGGCTACTACACAGTGGGCGGTTGCAGTGGCTTGACTCGAAAGCATCTGTATTTTGTTTTATATTTTGTTTGGCGTGGAATTTGACTAAATTTGTTAGTAACACATAATATAATTAATTAATTACCGTTGACGATCAATTATTAAAAGTTCAACAAATATCACAGATTACCCCTTCAATAAATTATAATTATAATTAATAAATTAATACATTATAATTCAACAATTTAATAATTCAGTTTAATAATTTAATAATCCATTATTACTTCTCTTCCTCAAGTGAAGTCTACGCATCTGACCATTTTGTGAAATTTAGTGGCCACACTAACAAACTCACGCACTTTCTCCGTGACAATTGAGGACCAGACGATGGCTGACCCCTAGTGGCTTGAACTGACATTGCAATGTGAACCTTTTCCATCTTTTTGCAGACTTTTATCAGTCGCTTACAGCCATTGACTAAACCGTAAAACATCTGTAATATCCATTCCATATAGCATAATATTCAAACGACAGAGAAGCATGTTATGAACATTGACTAATGCATGTGTGTTCCATAAGGGGTCGCTGTGGACCCCTTATGGACGTTTTCCACAGATTAAAATTTTTATTTAATATATTTATTTATTATTTTAATTATTTTATACAGAAGGTAATTTTGCACAATTGAAGTCTTTCGTGTCTTTCGGGTTTCTTCTGCTCCATTTTTGTTGTTTGTTTGAATCAATTCAAAACGCATGATTTTAATCTACGTGATGTAGTATTTGATGTAATTATTTGTATGGTTGCTATTCTGCACAATTTCTTGCTGTCTACTGTGGCTGTTCCTGCAGAAGATTTTCCCTACTGAGGGCTCAATGAAGATAGGCTTAGGGTCAGTCCGTTCAAATACTGGACATAATAAAGTTTTGCGGTAAAAAGCGCCGTAGAGACGCCCTCTAGCGATCAAGTGTTAAATAGCTACTAAGATCATTTTGAACGGTTTGTTAAATAGGTTTCGTTTTAAACCAGTGTGAGATTTATGGAATCCGATTAGTTCCACAAAAAAAACAAAAAAACAAAAAAAAAAAAAACCCGTAATTTTAAGTGAAAAAAAAAAACGTAAATGTGAAGCATTTCCGTCGGTTTCTTCGAAATTTACGTTTGATATTTTTGGCACAAATCTGATTCCATAGTGATATTGTCTTTTACGGTATTATATTTGTTTTTACATCTTATGTTTTTTATACGTTTGACGGTTTTACTGTTTGTGTACAGCACTTTGGCCAACTGTGTTGATTTCAAGGTGCTTTATAAATTGAAGTGAAGGTTTTTTTTATACGATGCCTGCATGTTAAACAATATGCGTCAATAAACGGAAATAAGCAAACAAACAACAATGCGGCATGAAATGTCATATATAATTTCACCCTAGCGTTTATCTCTTCTTTTTTCCTTTATTTTTGTAAAGCGGGCATAACTAAGGCGTGTATGTTGAAGTTGAAGGTTTCTTTTTAATTCATTTGAATGACAACAATATCACGTGCCTGCATATAGTATGTTAAAAATTTGCGTCAAAAAACTGAAACAAACAAACAAAAATGCTGCATGAAAATGCCATGTATAATTTCACCCTAGCGTTTATCTTTTTTTTTTCTTCATTTTTGCAAAGCGTGCATAACTACGGCGTGTACGTGCGCGCGCGCGTGCGTGCCTGAAGAGCGAGCGTGCGCGCGCCCGTGTGTAAATGGCTCCTCCTGCCACTGAAAACCGAATCCGGAGCTGCAGGACCGGAGCTTCTGGACGGTGAAACCCGCTTCTGCCGGACCCAGGATGGAGGGAGTCTGAGTGCGATGCCCTTTAGGTTCCCGTCTGCATTCCCCGAGCTCAGTGCGGCGTGAGGATCGAGAGAAACGGACCGTGTTTGAATCCAGAACCCTGTCAAATGAACTCCGTCAGGGCGACCAACCGCAGACCCCGGCGAGTGGCGAGGCCGCGCCCGGTACCGCCGGACAGGAACAACGCCGAAAGAGGTGAGTGTCTCCCCGCCTGGCACCTCGTTTGCCCGGGACACGCACAACGGCGGCACGTCCGAGCGAATCTCGCGTGGCGTCGCGTGCGTGTTGTGGTGAGTTGCGTTGCCGTGGCTCCGTCAGGAAAGGCCGGGGCTTGTGCTTGCCCCGCAGGCCGCGCTTTGTTTCCCGGGGCTTTATTAGTTTTCTGTGCGGCGTGAGCCCCCCGTTATCGCCCCGGCTTAACCCGTGCTCTGTCTCGCCCGTTTCACCGCGGATCTTCTAAACGCTCGTCTGTTTAAAACGGGCACGTTAGGTCGCGAGCTCGGTGGTTTTCCAGCACTGTTTGCGTTAGCATCGGCTGCTAGCCACGCTGAGGCTAAGACAACAAATCAGCGGGGATGTCACAACTTAGCGGCTTATTTGCGATCGCGTCGTGCGGGCGAACTCGACACGCGCGGAAATGAATGCACCGGGGATTTTGTGAGATTCAAACGGCCGGGTTTAAGCTCGCGAGGACCGCTGTGGGTCCTAATCGGCCGGCTGTTGAGTCCCGAGCTGGTTCCGATCGACGGCCGGGTTTGGAGCGCTTCACATGCCGCCGGAGATCTTGGATAAGTCCCTGACATGTAGGGTGTAAATGAGGTATTTTGGCTGAGACTTCATGTCTTGAACGGGGTGGGCGATAGGAGTGAAAATTCATATCACGGTATTTTCTAGTGTCCAGACGGTATCGGTATTATGTCGCGGTATTGGGGGGCGGGGCCATTAGATTTCAGTAGACCTTTACTACATTATTTGCACACAAAATCTGTATTGTAACTTTATTTAAAGAATTAGATGCAGGGGTAGAAGATAACCTGGATACGCGTCTGACAATTTGAATACAGTATGTTGCTGTAAAAAATAGTATCCCTGACGTTTTTTCGAATAATGAAAAAGAGAGTTTACGTTGTCATGCTTCCTTTCTTTCTTGATCTTGCACGTCGCGTGAAACAAACGTTTACAAACGATTGATCAAATAATAAGCAGAAACATTGCTGCAAAATTCATATCGTGCCACAACTCGATACCGGTTTTCACGTTAATATCGCTTTACCACCGACACATTGTCTTGGTTTATTAAAACATCGTGGCCACATAAATAGCTGATCAGAGGAGATAAAACATAACTCAATACGTTCTCAAATGTGAATAAACCTGAAGACGGATGATTTCTCGTCATATATGAACGTAAATATGGTTTCTTGGCTGTGTGTGTGTGTGTGTGTGTGTGTGTGTGTGTCGTGGGTCTTACAAACAATACTGTCAAACTAGGACCACCAGGTTATTTGTGCAGGTGTCACAACAATAAACCATGTTTACATTCGACGTGTAAAATAAATTCAGCTGATTGTCACTAGGTCTTGTTTAGTGAGTTTCACCACGAGGACTAAAACATTTCTTTGACTCGATGTGATTGAGTCGAGTTTATTGTATTGCGTCACGGTGTGAATTGACGCAACAGACGCGTCTTCTAAACAAGCGTATCTTTTCTGTCAAACGCAGTGTTTCTCTGTGTTTTATTTGCCCGTTCTGTTCACTAATTTGGCCGTGGCTTTGCTAATTAATATACATTATGGAATATACATGGTTTGTTTGTTTAAGGTCTGGGTCGCATTTGGTTTGCGTACGAAGAGTACTGTACAGGGTGTGAAAACGTCATTCTATTCTTTATTGTTGGAAACACACACACATATGGAGAACTACCGCTATTGTTGCTTGGCAACTTTGTATAATGAACCGCTATTGTTTTATTTACAAGTTTATAAACAAATACCCACTGTACACAATATTTTGCATTGGAGGAGAATTGGGATCCCGTTAGAATAATAATCCCAGACTAGACGTGGCTTCTTTTTGCTACAGGGCTAGACAATAAGGGAAATTGTCCACTGGCCCGAATATCAAAACCACTGGCCCAGGTCGACGCGTTGTGTATTTATCCCAATAGTCTCAAAAAAAAAAAAAAAACATTCTTGCTTGAACAACATGAAAATCATTTAATTTGTTTAATGTAGGTTTAGTGCAAAGTGCAGCAAAACAGGGCAAAAACAGAACAAGTGCAATTCTCTGCTTTTACTTGTCGTATTCTCTTTTGCTTTCCCTCAATTTCTCTCGTTTCAGGAAGGACGGAAAAAAAAACATGTTACCTAGCTCAGTTTTTGTGTCTTGTGCTCAATACAGCACCCATTTTTTTTTACATCCTACTGTCAGTTAGATGCTTCTATCTAAAGCAACATTTCATTAAAAATGTGTTAAGATTTGTAAAAATTGTAGTTTTTCCTGGGAATCGAACCCATGATCTGGTGTTTCCAACCCTCAGCTCTACTGACTGAACTGCTGCTGCACAAATTATTCTGCATCCAATCTTAAAAGGTTTGCACTGTTTTGGGCAGTTTTGTCATATAGTTCCCCTGCAGTGTCTGGTTTGCTCTGTTCAGAATGAATCACTATGAGTGGAAAAACATCAGTAATAAAAGAACGTTTATCGTCCAAGTGCAAGAGTAAAAGTAAAGGAGTGATTTAAACTGCAAAAAGTTTTGACCTTACAAAAAATGCAAAAAACATTTTGCAATGACTAAGACAACAACAACAACAACAACAAATATATATATATATATATATATAAATATATAAATAACTGGAAATACAAAATATATTTTAATTTAATCTAACTCCCAGAATGTCTGGATTTTTTTTATTAAAGACCATCGAATAAATTCTTTCAAACGTGTGTTTAGACGTTTGAAATCTTGGACAAGAGGATCTCATCGTGTGATGAGGCTGTGTGACGGACATCACGCGTCAGATACTCTGTTCTTCGGGTAATATTCATGATAGTTTGGCTATTGTATTATGGTTACAGTGTGATTTAACAAACATTTCTTTTAACAGATTATCGGTAAGCAATTGCCGTTTTTTCCACCCGCGCTGCTTTATTTAATATCGCTTTTCGTTTTTGATGCACAGTTTTAACGAGATCATTCGCGAGGAAATCGCTACATGTATTTACCGCGGAGCGCGCGCACAATGGCGGAGCCGCGGGACTGGGCAGGAGTGAGCGCGGAGGTGCGGGATCACATAACGCCTTAGCGGTAGTAAGCAAGCGAAACGATTTAACAGAAATGCAGGTAAATAATAAGAAATTAGATTTTTTTTATCGAGTCATTTTCACTGGCCCGACCGGGACAGCAGTTGGACCGATCTGGTGGCCCGGTTGGTTTTAAAAGTATGTCCGGGCCATTTATATTGTCGACCCCAGTGCTATTATCGTGCGCTTGGGTTTTATTGTGGAATTGTGGTCCAAATGATCACAATAATGGGCTTATGTAACGTGATTCGTTAGGAATTGGTCCGATTAACCGACTGCGTCAAACCTGGAGCAACTTTTTGGTTAGTTTCCACACTCAATGACAGTTGGCAACTAGCCAGAATCCCTGCAGCGTCAGAAAAATGACTATAAAGGATATAAATAAGTGGTAAAAGGCCAGAAATGGTTATCGATTTTTGCGTTGACGTGTTTACATAATTTTACTTTTTGTTCTTTCAAACATGGCGACGGGGGAATACAGCGGAGCAGACGATGGCAAAAAACGTGATTACATTCGTCAAAAGTGTAGGGGAAAAAAAAAGCAAAACTAGGTCGTTAGGACACGAAAAGGGTTAAACACGCTTTTTTTTCTAAGAAGAACCGTTGTGAACGTGAAAGTTGTAAGTGCGTGTAGCTCTGATGTGTGTGTACTGTGCCTTTAAGAGCGGCTGTTTAAGTTGGTGAGATCCATAAAGACGAGTGCAAAAGAGAGGGAGAGAAAGAAGAGCTACTCTGTGTGTGTGTGTGTGTGTGTGTGTGTGTGTGTGTGTGTGTGTGTGTGCGGGCCTGTATCTCTCTCTCTCTCTCTCTCTCTCTCTCTCTCTGTTTCTTTCACTTTCTCTCTGGTCTCTTAAAAAAAAAAAATAATAAATGCTTTTTATAACACGTGGTATTGAAAATAGCAGAAGCATCTTCAGTTTTTCCCCTACGTCTAATTTCTTACTTTGTATTCAGTTTGTCTTACAAAGTTTGTCTTTCAATTGTGTGTGATTCAATTTCTTTAGGATGGGCATTTTTTTTGCACATTTATATTTCCAGTCAGTCTTGCTGAATTCATTTTGCACTGGTTTTGTGTTAAGGACATAAAGGCCTTCTATTGTATTTTGTGTAATTTTATGTCTTTAATTTGGCCTAATTTTATTTTTGTAAGTGTCGTGATATTGAAACGTACTATGTGCTTAAGTACAACATGAGCTTTAGTTTTTATTTAAGTTGCTTTGTTGTTGGCTGTATTTAAATGCATTTTATAGGGGTATCTTTATTTTTTTTCGTTTCATATTGCTTTTGTGTTTAAAACAAAAGACAGTGTTAATTAAAAACCAAATGGCATGTTTATTTTATTTTTAGGAACAAATAATCGGTTGTGCAAAACACAAATAACCGTTAGATGAATCGAAAAATCAATCGATTAATTGAAAAATATATAAATAAAAAATAATCGATAGATTAATCGCTAAGAAAATAATTGTTAGCCCTAGTGTAGATGCATGAATATCATCTCCAGCAATAAATAAAAGCAAAGTTTGTCATTATCGTCCGCTGCTTTTTTTTTTTTCTTGTGTTTCTTCCGGGTCTCCTCCCACTGTCCAGTGAGTGTGTGTGTCCTGCTCTGTGATTGGTTGGCCACCCATCAACTGGGTGTGTCCATCCTTCAGGTCCAGACTCACTGGCTTCTGCTCTCCGTGACCCTGAAATGGAAAAGTGAAATAAACGTTAGTATTTTACTAGCGTGAGTTGTTGTGCAGCTGTCTTGCACTAGGGGGCGCCGCTGATCACAGACATGATAAAGTAATCCCACAACTTCAATAATCTGTGGGATTAGAAATCTGACACAGCTCTCTCCGTCTGTATCACATGTATATGATCTGTCTGTCTGTCTGTCTGCCTTGCTCTCTCTCTGGCTATGATATGACTCTGTCTCTCTCTCTCTCTATGATCTAACTGTCTGTCTCTCTTCATTCATCTGTCTATAATTCTGTCTGTCTCTCTCTCTAACTATGATCTAATTGTCTCTCTCCATTCATTTGTCCATGTATCTGTCTGTCTATGTGTCTTGCTCTTTCTCTCTCAGTTTGTCTGTCTGTAATTCTGTCTGTCTCTCTTTCTCTCTCTAACTATGATCTACCTGTCTGTCTCTTCATTTGTCTATGTGTCTTGCTCTCTTTCCCAGACTGTCTGTCTATAAATCTGTCTTTCTCTGTCTGTCTTTCTCTAACTATGATCTAACTGTCTGTCTCTTCATCCATGTGTCTATGTATCTGTCTCTCTGTCTGTCTGTCTTGCTCTCTTTCTAAGACTGTCTATAATTCTGCCTGTCTCTCTCTCTAACTATGATCTACCTGTCTGTCTCTCTTCATTCATTTGTCTATGTATCTGTCTGTCTATGTGTCTTGCTTTTTTTTTCTCAGACTGTCTGTCTATATTTCTGTCTTTGTCTGTCTGTCTGCCTGTCTGTCTCTCTAACTATGATCTAACTGTCTGTCTCTCTTCATACATTTGTTAATGTAACTGTCTGTCTGTGTCTTGCTCTCTTTCTCTCTAAGACCGTCTGTCTCTAATTCTGTCCTTCTCTGTCTCTCTCTATGATCTGTCTGTCTCTATTCTATCTATTTGTCTATGAGTCTGTCTATTAAACTGTCTACCTAACTGTTTATCGTACGATCTGTCTTTTCGTTGTCGCCTGTCTTTGTCTCTTGTCTGTCTAATGTTTATCGTGCTATCCTTTTCATCATCCCCTGTTGTGACTGGCCGACATGATTTTTAAAGTGGTTTCAGCTTAAACTGGCATTGATGACGTTTACGATTGATCGACATGATCGATAACAGTAGTCGACTGATTATGATGTACGTGATTCGTCGTTGGCATCCTAATCATGGTAAGGGTTCGGTTCCCACGTTAAACTCCGCCCAGGTCAAAGGTTCCTAAGCATAACTAATGTTATTAGTTGTTGTTATTACCGCGGGTTATTAGGAGCAAACGATCCGCAGTGTGTGTGTGTGTGTGTGGAGCCGGCCAGACGAGACGTTAGTTATTTTTTAATCATTGGAACTATAATTGTTTTTTTTTATTTTGAGAGCCACATAATGTGATATTTAAAAACAAATACTGTTTATCGATCATACGCGAGGGGTTTCCCATTAAAACATGTCCGACCTGTCACAACAAAACCTCCCAGTTTCCAAGTTCATAAAATTGTAACTGTCAAATTATGAATCTATCAATATATGCTTCTTTTCAATGCATAATTGCTTTTAAATGATTGCGCAATAATAAATACAGTTGGAGCCAACATTCATGAAAAGTGGACAGTTGTGTGTCCGCCTAGTGTCAGCGAGTGGTACTGCACGTCTGTTGTACATTGCCAAATTGCAGAGTTAGTTGTCATTGCTGTTAAATTGTATTAATTTTATTATTAACATTATTACGGTTTCATTACTACAAATATAATTGGCATTATCACAAAAGCGCTGGAGATTCGCCGTATGATAGAGGATTTACTTTTTCCAATAGATGGATAATAGAAGCAAATACTGTGTAATAGATGGAGAAAACAACTAATCTGTAGAGATATGAGTGATGATTCATTACACTGTATTTTTTTGTGTCCAGAATAAGCATGTTCCACTGAGAGAAAGAAAAGAGTGAGAGGCAGACACGCATGAATCTGAACGTCATGTGAAACAAACCTTTACAAACGACTTTGATACAAAAAAAGAAAGAAGCAGATATTTACTCGCGGGTGTGGTCTGTTCATTCAGCCTGTGACAGCGCTTTCTGCGTTCGATTAGCAATGTTCGAAGTCAAACTGTGGTTCTCTTGTTGCACACAGATGAGGAGGTTCCTGCCGAGATGGTTGCCGAAGAATCTGTTAACGGAGCTCAGAACAGACCATATCAACTCCGCAGGAAGTCTCTGCTGCCCAAGAGGACCGCCTGCCCCGCCCGGACCAGCATGGAGGTGTGTGTGTGTGTGTGTGTGTTCCCCGTATGGCATCACGTCCCACAGGTGTGAGTGCTCCTGTCACAGCGCCCCCTGCTGGATCTAACAGGATGTTATGGCGTATAACGTAATGATCAAGTGTCAATACTTTTAAATTTTCCAAGAGTTTCCATTTTCAAATTTCCAAGAGTGAAAATCCACCCGACTCTCAACACGTTAATTCTACACATTCTTTTAACATTCTTGAAATGATAATCATACGAGCTGGAAAGTAAACGTTTTTCATTTGTCTTTTTTTTTTTTTGTTTTTTTATCTTTATTTATTCTTTGCCTTTGTGTATTCTTTTACTTGCTTTTGTGTTTTTTAACTAACATGTAGATTTCTATCTATCTATATCTATCTCTCTATCTCTCTCTATCTCTACCATCACTCTCTATCATCACTTTCTCTATCCATCTCTCTCCATCTCTCTCTATCATCTCTCTATCCATCTCTCTCTCACTCTCTCCACTTCTCTCTTTCTCAACACCCCACTTCTCTCTCTTTCTCTCTCTCTCTCTCTCTCTCTCTCTCTCTCTCTCTCTCTCTCTCTCTCTCTCTTTCTCTCTCTCTCTCTCAATCCAGCTCTCTCTCTTCATTTCTATCGCTCTCATCTGTCTCTCTCTATCCCTCTCTATTTATGTGTGTGTGTGGCTCTAGAACAAAATGATCTACGCTCACATTAAAAAGTATCGCTGTGTTTGTAAATATATATTTTCCCCTCAATTAAATGTTTTAAATGACAATGTTTATAATACCTACTTTTTTATTTTAAAAGATATAACACACACACACACACACAACATAAGTCACCCAAAAGAAATGCGAACAAGTGTCTTATATTTGTATTTTTTCCAGGGCGCTTCCACGTCAACGACAGAGAACTTTGGGCATCGGGCTAAACGTGCCAGGGTGGCGGGGAAGTCGCAGGATCTGTCCGGTGCGTGGTGTTGCGCTGTAGACGGCGGTGAGATGATGGTGTGGTGACGTGTGCGTGTGCGCAGTGACGCCGGCGGAGCAGTACCTGCAGGCCAAGCTGCCGGACGAGGTGGTCCTGAAGATCTTCTCCTACCTGCTGGAGCAGGACCTCTGTCGGGCCGCCTGCGTCTGCAAGCGCTTCAGCGAACTGGCCAACGACCCCATCCTGTGGTGAGCACGTGCAAACACCACACGCTTAGTTATTAGTGCTGAGCTAAACAACTCGTCAAAAGAATTATTGCAGAGCACCAATTTCGATACGGTCCCTAGTGGCCATGCTGACAACTGTCACACTCACTTTATTTTACTTTAAAAAATGTCAGAATTCATACTTTATAACCATTTTTAGTGGCAGCCATGTATGGAATCTGATTAGTGCCAAAAATATCAACCGTACATGAGAAACGAGCTAAAATGCTTCTGGTTTTTTTGTTTTTTTTTTGGCTTGCACTCTTCACATTTTTTTTCAAACCTTTTTTTCAACCGTTTCATTTTTTTGAATGTAGTATACGTATGTATAATGTGATGTAGAGTATAGTTTCTCACTGTGCAAGCCGCTCTCTAGCTACTAAGTGTAACTAGTTACTAGTACTTACTAGTTACTAATAGTTACTTTAGTTTACAAACACTTTTGTACGGTTCCCTCAGTGAACACTTTTGGTCAAATTAATTTTTATTGCACATGTGCAATTGTTTAAACTTCACGTACACAACCACCCTCATAGGGTATTTATCACGGTATTTTCTAGAGTCCAGACGGTATCTGTAATATGTTACGGTATTTGGGGTGTAGAAATTTTATTTTAACTTGTGTTTATTTACCGTATTTTCTGGACTAGAAGCCGCACCTGCTCTGTTTTCGAAAAATAAAAAAAAAACAAGCCGCATCCGCATAGCAGCGCGCACTTACAGGTGTGATCTATTAATTCAGCCTGTTACGCTTTCTGCATTCGATTAGTAATGTCTCCGTGTCGTCATTGAAAAGTTGTACCGAAACAAGCGTGTTCTAGTGTATTAAAGTGTTTGTATACATAGAGGAGTGTGGCTTAACTGTGTCTGTTGTGTCCGCAGGAAGAGACTGTACATGGAGGTGTTTGAGTACACGCGGCCCATGATGCATCCCAGGACGGGGAACTTCTACCAGATCAACCCTGAGGAGCACGAGCTGCCCAACCCGTGGAAGGAGAGCTTCCAGCAGCTGGTAAATAAGCGCCGAACTGTAAGGGTTAATAGTGCCAGTCTGGCGGATTGATCAGGTGCTGTGATGATCAATCATGTATCAATCAATAATGATCAATCAATCATTATTGGGCCAAAAAAAAAAGTATTTGGTCTTTTTTTTTTGTTCGTTTCAATTGTACAATCTTAATGTCAATTCAGTTTATTTACATAACGATTTTATTTCCAATTCAAGAGTTGAGCCGTAATTTGGAAGTGTTTGTATTTATTAATTATAGTAAGCACAAGCAGTAAATGAACAACAGCCAAACGTGCTTGGAAAATAACTGAATTACATTACATTGCTGACGGCCGTTTTTTTAGGCGCGAATCTTGTTTAATGTCATTCGTCTAGTCCGTGCCGTGACTTGTGAATACCACTGTATTTTAAAGAGACAAATTTAATGCTTCATTCCGGTGTTTAATTTTTTTTTACAGTTTTTGTGCCTGAATAATCAGGGGGGTTCTTATATTTGCAGGGTGCTTTTATTTGCATAAATACGATACCTTTTATTACAGCGGAGAAATTGTACTAACTTCTCTATGTAGAAGATAATATATATACTACACTATAAAAAGACAATTTAAAATCTATTCAACAATACATAAACAAAAGCATATATGACATCAAGTAATACATCAAAATAAATGTTTTTTTTTCCCCCAGTGTAAATATAACTAGATTTCCGTGGATTGTATGTAATGCTTGCGGAGGCTTGTGTAACCGTGTTGTGTGTGTGTGTGTGTTTGCAGTATAAAGGCGCTCACGTCAAGCCCGGATTCGCCGAACACTTCTACAGCAACCCGGCCAGATACAAGGGCCGAGAGAACATGCTGGTAACCCTCACACACACACACACACACACACACACACACACCGGTGTTCCTGACCTTTCACCCCGTGCTCAGTACTACGACTCGATCGAGGACGCGCTGGGCGGCGTACAGGAAGCGCACTTTGACGGCCTGATCTTCGTCCACTCGGGCATCTACACCGACGAGTGGATTTACATCGAGTCGCCCATCACCATGATCGGAGCGGGTGAGTTACGCACCAGTGGTCAGCTCAGTCTGGACGCCAACACGCGCGTGTGTGTGCGTGTGTGTGTGTGTGTGTGTGCGCGCAGCTCCTGGGAAGGTGTCGGACAAAGTGTTCATCGAGAACACCAGAGACTCCACGTTTGTGTTCATGGAGGGCTCGGAGGACGCGTATGTCGGCTACATGACTATAAAGGTGAGCGCACCAGTGTGTCACACTGTGTTTGTTTTGTTAAACAACATTGAAATAATGTTTCAAAATGTAGACACTAGATCAGTTTGCTCGGCGTACAAAAAAATGCCTGTCGTGTCTGTGTGAGTGCGTAATAGCGCAATTGGGAAAAAATTACATTGGTGTCGGAGAACAGTTCTTTATTTTGATTTTAAATCGTGTGTTATTGTGTTGAGAAAGTAATACAATTAAGAAAAAAATGAGACCAATATAGCTTGCTGTCTAGATTGTCGTTTAACAGCGGAGCAGCTAAGCTAAACTTCGTTTGGTCTTTTGTGAGTTTCCAAATCCAACGTTATAAAGACATTTATATAATGTTATAATTCCAATGTTACAAAGACATTTATACAGTTATAAAGAACTTGACGTACGACAGGTTTACAGTGGTGAAGAGCTGTAGCCTCGGCCCTTAGCTAACACACAACGCACTAATGTTTAGCTGTGAGGCTAATTCATTACATATTATTTAGTTACTTAAAATGGAATTGGTAAAAAAAAGGAATAATAACAAGCTGCACGGTTTGATTAATTGATCTTTTTTTATTACGAAGTAGTGATTTTTTGCGTTGTTTTAGTATTTATGCATGCATAATTATTGGTAGTTATGATTTTTTTTTTTTATATAAGCAATACATTCCGCCAAATCCAACAATATTTGACTTTTCTTTTTATCGTCATTCGATTTAATTTCGGCCTTTTTAAAGATCTTAATGTTAGTATTGATAATAACATTGTAAAGTAATTATAATGTAAAAACAAATGTAAAGACGATCGTTTTGTTCAGAAAATGTTTTAACAGACGTTTTATGAGACGTTTTATATTTTAATGGACGTTTTTAAGAATGTTTTATTGCCAAGGGTTTTGCAATTTTATGTGTTTTTGGTTTTTCTGAAATGGAAATAAAAAATGTAAACAACAAGAACCATATTGCCACTAATAAAGCCATTAGTGCTAAGATAGTGTAAATTAAATAAACAAACTATCATTAATGTTTTAGTTAAAAATAATTCATAGCAAATATTGGAGTATTACTGGAATTAAGTGGTAGTCTTTCACATAATCATTATAATAAGTGTTTAATGTGAGTAATAATTATTTGTTTATGTTGTTACGTTTGAAAAACACCCAAATGTGTCTCAGCCGTTTTGCAAATGTTGTAGTCCAACGTTCAGTTTCTCACCACGGACTGGTGGTTTGTTTGCGTGTAACCGTGAGCGACGTCCGTTTCAGTTCAATCCCGATGACAAATCAGCGCAGCAGCACAACGCTCATCACTGCCTGGAGATCACGGTCAACTGCAGCCCCGTCATCGACCACTGCACCATCCGCAGCACCTGCACAGGTCAGCCAGCAGGGGGCGCCACCACCACCTCAGCATGTGTTCTAGTGTCGTCACGATACTAGAAACAGCAACTTCGTTACAATACTGAGAAAAGTATTGATACTCGATACCACGGAGAAATACTACAACTTTTTTTTAGGCCCTTTTTTTACTTTTTAAAATAGATACGTAAGACCGGAAGATGGATATGTATCTGAATGGGGAATCTCAAGACGATAAAGTGCAATGATATATTTAACTGCATTATCTTTTATATTTTCTAGAAGAAACAAATACTCGACTTGAAATTTTTTTTCAAAAGATGGAATTGAAACTAAATGAGTTTGGTAGGAGTTCTCTATTCCAAGCCAAAATTGTGCGTAAAAGTACAATATTTTATTGTTTTTTTTTAAAAAAGCTGGTTGTGTGACTGGATGTGAGTGAGTGCTTAAATTTAACGTTTAGAAACATGTTTTGTATTTGTATTTTATTGTTAGATCAAGTCTTTAAAATGAATAAGCTCACTTCTCAAATCAAATAAACATACTTCTGCTTAAATAATGTATTAATTAGACTTAGCAGTATTTATATAGTCAGATTTGGGATTTAATTAAACATCATTGAGACACCTACTGTAAATACAAGTGCAAACGTGCTTCACACCATCACTGAGATTATTAATATTATTATCTCTCGCTCGTGTAATTGTTTCTTGCTCAAAACTCTTGTGTTAATAATGAAGTGGTTACTAACTTCTCAATTCTATCAAGAAGTCGGCAGAAAAAGTTCCAGACAAAACGTCGCCTTTTCTTTTTAAATGTTAAGCTCACTTGCCGTCTGACAATATTTATCATGTGCGCAAAGTTGAGAAACCCGGAAGTGCGGATAGTATCGATGCTTTTGGGTCACAGGATTGTATCGTTTTTGTATCATGATTTTTCGGTGTCAATACTTATTAAACTATGGCTATTTTTGACTAGACTAATTGCGTGTCTGTGTGTGGTTTTCCTGCAGTGGGGTCTGCGGTGTGTGTGAGCGGGCAGGGGGCGTCGCCCACCATCAAGCACTGCAACATCAGCGACTGTGAGAACGTGGGTCTGTACATCACGGACCACGCCCAGGTACCCAGAGTCCTCCGCCTTCGGGTTTCTGCTCCGGGGGATTCGGGCCTTCAGCTCTCTCTCTCTCTCTCTCTCTCGCTCGCTCGCTCCACGCAGGGCATTTACGAAGACAACGAGATCTCGAACAACGCTCTGGCGGGCATCTGGGTGAAGAACCACGGCAACCCCATCATCCGCCGCAACCACATCCACCACGGCCGCGACGTCGGGGTCTTCACGTTTGACCACGGCATGGTAAAGTCTCTTTCTCAACAGCCCATAATGTTCCAAGATAAAGTTGGTTTTCAAATTTAGTGAGAATGCTAGTATTCTAATATTTAATGATTAATTAGTTAATGAGTGTAATTGCACCTTGTGAAGCACTTTGTGATTTTTATCTGTGGCGAGGGCTATATAAGTAAAGTTTACTTGCTAGTAACTAGTATAATGTAATTAAAATAACACTTTTATATTATGAAAATAGAATTTCATCAAGTTAATTGCATATAATTTTCAAGTTTATTTGAAGTATATTTAGAGAGAGAGAGAGATCAGTTATAATATTTAACGATTATTATTTTTATTTGTATACATTTGTTTTTACTGATTCGTGTATTTTCTATTCATTTAAAACACATCTTTATTATTATACCTTACTAATAGTATCCAATCA
>MU204329.1:48682-59468 GCA_017309775.1 Paedocypris sp. Pulau Singkep | reverse complement strand
GGCGATGGCTGTGCCGTCATAGGTGGCCGTCCCGCGCCCTGCAACGCCACACACACACACACACACACACACACACACACACCCGTCCCGCCAGCGGAGTGTTGGAATGAGACAGAACTTCACTAGATTGCTTTTGTTTCAGGCTGTACATTTCATTTTTTCAGCTAAGTGACAAATTATGTCGATTTGCTGGAATAATTGATTAAAAAACTAATTATATGAATAAAAATCATATCAATAAAATGCGTCTTTTTTGTCTATTTCTCATTTAACGGCACAAAATATTTCTTTTTTACATTTAAATTAAAAATATGTAATTTTAATATTTATCTTGTGCAGAATTTAAATCACATTTAAAAGCGTAAATAAAGTCATTATATAAAATATTTATAGAATTCTGCAAACTTTAAAACGGAAAATTATCTATTATTAAAATATTTATATGTTGAAAATCATGTTTTTTTTCCCAAGATGCTTTTTTAAATGCTAATTACGCAGACGTACGCACGGTAAATTGTAGAAAATCTGAAGATTAAAACATTGTTGCTGGGTCACACGTCCGTTGCCATGGTTATCACCTAAAAATTCAGCATTTAATATTTAACCAGTAAAATATAAAAGCAAAATCCCAACTTGAGGAATAATTTTACCACATTGAATAGGATGACTTTTGCACTTTTTTTGGAATAGTGATTAAATTGCTTGGACCAGGAATTGTAAAAGAAAATTTGCCGGTTTTAGAATAGAAGTTTTTTTTTCTTCCCGTGACAATAATCACAAACAAATGGTGAAATCCTGGAAGAACTGATAAATGTCCTAAAGTCGTGATGGCTTTCAAAATACACAAGTGTAATACCTAGTTTATAGAGCGTAATAACCTATAATGGCCTGTAATTGGCAATCGCGCGCTAGTCGGATAATCTGGTTTCGTAAGGATAACTGTATATCTGGTTTTTATTCTGGATAAAAAGGTCTCGTACCCAGTTCGTCCAGCAGCACCAGTGAGTGAGCGCTGGCATGCAGAAGGATGCTGGCGGTCTCGCTCAGCTCCACGAAGAACGTGCTCTCTCCTGGAAGACAGCCAGGTCAGCACTGAGAAGAGAGGCGGGGCGGGGCGGGGCGGGGCGTGGGGGCGGTACCTGACATGATGCGGTCCGAGGCTCCGAGGCGAGTGAAGATTCGGTCCGCAGGGGTGAGTCGCAAGCTCTGGGCGGGCACGTAGCAGCCCAGCTGAGCCAGGACCACCAGCAGGCCACACTGGACACAGGCCGTGTTCATCTCGTTGACGTAATATTGTTTTTATATTCAATCTTTTGTCAATATTTTTGTCAACAACACTTTTTCATTGACGAAAACGAAACGAGAACTATATAAAAACTTCCGCTCCGGGACGAAAACTATAACTACATTTATTGACACTTTCGTCAATGAATAAAAGCTAAACAATAATGCCACTCGTGACGACGTCCAATCATAATCCCAGCTTGTGGAGAAAGGCGGGGCCAAACGCAATCAGGACGCTCAGATATGTGGATTAGTTTCACATTCAACGAAAACTATCTGTACGCCGCGTGTGAAGCAACTGAAGCGATTGAAACTTTTCTTTTTCACCGTGCAACCATTTGTTACTTACAACATGAAATTATAACAAATTTTATTGTACTGTGTCTATTTTTCTCTTTGTTGAGGTTTCATTTATGAGAATACATTTATTCGGATGGAAAGAAAAGTTCTTTTAAATAAGTTGAAGAAAAAGAAATGTATTTCCAAATAAGATCTTATATATTTTATATGTTCATAGATAACTACGAATTCAGATTTCTTAGACTTTAGTAAACATTTAGAATATATAGCACTTATATTTTCGTTGACTAAATCTACACTGTTTTTTGTAATTTTGTAAATTTCTACCCAATTTAGTTAGTCGACTAAAATTAGACTAAAACAAAAAAAAAATGTAGACTAAATTGGGACTAAAACTAAACCGAGTTTTAGTCAAAAGACTAAAACTAAATTAAAAAATCATTGTGAAAATGAACCCAGCCCGCGTGACCCTGGCCACACCCACCTGTCGCATCAGCGTGGACTTGCCGCCCATGTTGGGTCCGGTGACGAGGACGCAGGGGGCCTGAGGAGAGTCTGCGCAGGCGATGCAGACGTCGTTGGGGATGAAGTCGTCGCCAAAGAAGGTTTTGGTGACACAGGGGTGGCGAGAGCCTCTCATCTCCAGGAAGGGCGAGGGGTGGGCGTCCCGGGCGGGCAGCAGGAGCTCCGGTCGAGACATGGGCCCGTCAGAACTCTGACTGAACCGACACAGACTCAACAACACGTCTGCAATCACAGTCAGTTTCATCTCAGTGGGGTTTTTTTTTATTGTATACTAGTATACACTTGTAATATAAAGCTTGATCACCAGGTGGCAGCAATTCGTTTACATGACCACTAGGGTGCTGTTTTTTTTTTTTCTTCCAAATGTGCAGAAACAACTAGTTCTGCAAGTCTAGGTGGGAGAACAGTAAAATGTGAGTAGTTTGAGTAGCAATTTGAGTAGCTTCTACTCTGGGTTGTCTAGTGGGTTGATTGTAGTGTGTCACCTTACCTCTCTAATGCACTTTGTAAACGAGCAAAAACTGTAAACGACTTGAAACACCTTTTTGCGTCTTATTATTAATAGTAGTCCATCTTATTGCTGAAAAGGGAATGTGAAAGATCTGTACAACAAAATTACAACCAATATTCACTCAGAAAAGTTTGAGCGGCTGGAATTTTATGACTACCTATGTAGTTTGTAGGTAGACCTAGTAAACCCTACTATAGCGAAGGACTGAAACTGCAAAAAAGGTCGTCAAACTCTCAAACCTTGTTATTTAAAGTATGTTGAGATGATTCCACGTGTTTTTTTTCCACGTGTTTTTTTTCTTAAGCGTATTAATTTAATTTCAGGTCGACTCGCATTGCCAGGACAATTAAGTCGTGAGATAATATCGCTAACGATAAAGTTAACGTGATAAATGTCACTTTAAGCTTGAAATGTCTTTGTACAGATCTTTCACGTTCCCTGTTCAGCACAAAGTAATTACATCCAATATTCACTCACAAATGTTTGATTATTAGAAGTTTGAATTTTATGACTGGGCGAGTAAAATAGACAATGGCACGACGTGAATCCAAAACCCTACTATAGTGAAGGACTGAAACTGGCGAAACAGTTGTCAAACTCCAAATCCTGGTTAACATGTTGAGATGATTCCCCATCCACTTCTGCTTAAACGTTGCATTCACTTAATTTTCACTTCAATTTGGTCGACCTCACGCAGTCTGGACAAATAAATCGTGAGGTAATATTGCTAGCGGCAAAGTTCAAGATCGTTCATAAAGCGCTTTTCTCTGCGAGTTCACGATATATTGATGTTCACCAACATTGCCAACAAAAAAAAATACAATCCTAAAACATTAACAAGGTTTGAGTGTCTGACAATTTTTTTCTACCATTGTCAATCCTTCGCTATAGTAGGGTTTGCATTCACATGACGCCTTTCTCCGTTTTCCACAAGTTGTCATAAAATTCCACCCTCTAATAATCCAACTACACGCGTCTCCTACCGATCACCGCCGTGCACTCCACCGCCGTCTGCCAGTGCTTGTAGTTCTTGTCAAAGTTGTAGAAGAGTCTCCTCATGCAGTCCTTCAGCGCGGCGTCTCGCTTCTCCTCCCAGCTCTGCAGCTCCGAGAACTGCCGCTCGATGTCTTTGGTGGAGTAGCGCTTCCATCCCTTCTTAGTGGACCTGACTTCATACTCCTCAGGGATGTTCCTCTCAGAGACGCCCTCAGGAACCTCCAGCTGGAACCGGTTTTTCCCCGTCCCCCAATACGCCAAGCTCTTGCAGCCCAGTCGCTTCTTCTGCCGCTCCAGGTATTCCTGCAAAGTCTTCTCGCAGTCCTTGATGCCACTCAGAGCTTGGTCGTACTCTGGGTCGAAGCCGCTTTTGGGCGTGATCACACCCGTGTTCTTGGCCTTCTGATGGTCGAAGGCTTTATCCCAACGGTTCAGCTCCGGAGACAGATCCGGGAACAATCCGTCGCCCTGTGCGCTCTTCAACAGCACCACTTGTCGCAACAGTCGAGATTTGAAGTCCACGGCCTGGTCCTCCAAGATGGCTACCACCTCCATCATGACTTTGAAGCCCTCGAGTGCGGCGAGAAAGTCGGCGATCTTGCGCTTGCTGTACACGACCTCCTCGTACAAAACGGCGCGGGCGTCCGGGTGGTCCTGGCCTTTTAGCGGCGTTCCCATGCTGTGGATCTTACTGAGCAGCCTCTCAAGATCCGGAAGCTTCTTCAGCAAGTCGGTGACCTCCGTGGCTTGAGCGGCGGAGGACATCAAGTCCTCTAGAGCATCGAGGCGATCACGAATAGAGTCGGGGTTGCAAAGGGGCGCGCAGAGCCATTGTTTGAGCAACCTCTTGCCGAAGGGCGTGCAGCAAGTGTCCAAGCGCTCCAGCAGGGTTCCTTCTGGTCCACCATTGCTGCTGTTCTGAAGGATCTCGAGATTGGCGAGCGTCACACCGTCCAGCACCATTCGCTGGTGGGTCTTGGCAAAAAAGCTCGAGGAACTTCCCGCCAGCTCCATCTCCACATCTATGGGAACGTACTCCTCAAAGTTTCCCATCGAGAGGAGCTCTTGGTCGACCAGGCACTTCTTGAGGTAGAACACGCAACCACCGAGAGCAGCAAGGGCAAGTTCGCAGCCGTGTTTTGGGGTAAGACCCAGAGCGTCGCACTCGGAAGTCATGGACTTCAACGAGGTGGGAAGAAGGGATCCAGCATCCCCTGCGGGTTGAAGCTCTTTAAAGTAGTCTTCCTCAGCAAGGACCTTCAGGGTCTTCTGGGCGTCCCAAAACTGGGTCCCCGGGCTGAGGCCTTCCTGAAGAGTGGAGGAGAGGGATTTGAGGATCTTGTGCGTCTCTGCTGAAGGGTTGCCCTTCTCGAAAAGAACCTGAGCGGGGGGGAAATGTGCCAGCAGGGTACGGAGACGAGAACAATGGCGGTCGTCTTGAAACTGGCCGACGTGGAAGCGACCGACCGAAGTGTCGATGAAACAGACGCCGTAAACGTGGCCATGTCCCGCCAGGTCCTCCCCGCTCTTCTCTTTGACCGCGAGCAGATACTTGTTCTGTGTTTCCGAGGGGGCGCCATCCAGAACGCTGTAGGTCTGAGTGCCGCGAGTGATGATGCGGCAAACCTCGCGCTTCACCACGCGGTCAAACTTGGTCGGGCGGAGCATCGTCTTGCATCGGGCTTCCATCATCTCCGGGGTCTCGGTTTGCTCCACGCGTCCCACTTTATAACCCTTCTGCACCAGGACATCGGAAAAGCGTCCGAACCCGATCTCAGGGAAGCCGGAATGGGCCCAAGTGCCCTTCATGAACGTCAGGCCGAGCTCGTTGACGCCAACCACGGCGTCCATGTGGTACAGCTCATAGAACTTCCCCACTTTGTAGAACAGTACGGTGTCAAACATCTCCGACTTCAGCTGCCACCAGCGCCGCATGCCGGGCGTGGCCCGGTTGAGGAAGTCTTCTGGGACGTAGAGAGTGGTGGGGTCGTAGTTTGGGTCGGACTGGCGTTTGCGCCGAGCGTCTTTCCTCCTGCCGTCCTGGAGCCATTCCAGCTTTTCATGGTCCCAGGCTGTGGAAGCACCATCTGGAACGCTGGCACTGCTGTTCTGACTCTCGAAGCTGTCTGGGGCGGAAAAGGCAGAGAGGCGGGTTTTGGTGTCAGAGGTGAGCGATGGCACGGCTGCTCGTTTGGGCGTGGTCGCCTTGATCTTGGCTTTTGCCGGTTTCTCTGGGACACGTTTGCGTTTTGCCGGCTTCACTGGACTGTCCGGCTCGGTCTCAGCCTCACTTGCATCGTCTTCACCCTCTTCGATTCCACTGCTCACTTCCTCCTCCTCCTCCTCATCATCATCATCTTCCTCCTTGGGTCCAGGCTTGAACTCTTCACCGGAGTCTTCGCTGTCTGACATCACCGCAATTCGTCTCCTTTTGGATTTCTGGCCCTTCTCGGCGGCAGCGCGGGACGGCCGTCGGCTTTTCTTCTTCGTGTCTTCGTCCTCATCCTCAGACATTTCTGCATCAGACACGGTCGATTTGTCAACCTGTGAATCGGTCAGAAACGATAGGACAAATATGTTAAATTGTAAAGTTTTCTGAACATTTGTGCGTTTTTTATCAAATCACGATTGAATTGGATGAGAAAAATGATGCAAAACAAACAATACAGCACAATTAAGAAAAAATAAATCCATATATTAGGTACAAATATAATATTAAGTCTTAATATTCATACAGCTGCTTTGGGACTGTGAAAAGCGTTTAGCTCAAACACATCAATAAAAAAATTAAGGTAAAGGGGATATATATTTATATTAATATATATAAATATTTTTAAACATACATAAATAAAAACATTCTTTTGCTTTTATTTTTGTATACGTTTAAATATACAATATATATATAAAATATTATTCAGGTACTAACATGCCAAAATAGCCATTTCCCTATTAATGGTACAACACGATTTAGTAAAAATTGTTACATTTAGTGATTAGAAACAGACAAAAAAAATTCCACATATTAAAAGTACAGTTACAGATAAATTAAAATAAATCTAGATTAAAACAACAACAACAAAGAACAAAGCCCTGTAACATCTAGCTTTTTTATTTTTTTGTACATTCTATACCAAGAGAACATTTTTACTACAAGAGAGTTCTTAAAATGTTTTATATCGTAAACAAAACAATATTATTGAAATAAATGTTTGATAATAAAAACCAAAATGTACATTTCATAATTCATTTCATTATGTCATATATAATTTACTAAGCAGATTTTTATTTTCTACTTTTTTTTTTTGCACACTTAAATTTGACTGAGTTTTGGTTCTATTCATCTACTTTTTTTTCTATCGTTTTTAAAACATCGAGGTGTTCTGTATTAATAAGCAAAACGTCATGGATAGAGTTTGTCTTCACATTTGTTTTAGTCTTCACGCATGTTTTATTTTTGCCTAATTTCAGTGCGAGTAAAATACTCAAGTTCTGTTAAAATTGGACACTTTGCTACTTTGACTCAAGTCTTCTTGAAATTGGTGACTTGTTACTTGTAATGCAGCATTTACAATAAATATCTGTACTTTTACTCAAGTATGGATGTCTGGTACTCTTCACTTCTCTGGATGTTCCCACTAAAGGTCACGGGGTCGAATCCCAAAAAAAAATAAAAAATCAGTGACGTAAAGCTTTTCCTTTCACATAAGCCAAAGTCTGATCTTCAGGACGAGTGTTTCAGATGCGAGTGGATTAGCTGCTCACCTCCATGTCGCCCTCCTCCTCTTCCTCGTCTGAGGGATCCACGCACACCGCCATCTTCAGTCTCTGCTCCACGCTGCTCTTCATGGCCGCGTCCGCCAGCTCCATCGCTGTGCGGATCACAGGTTTCCCGCTGAAGAACACGCCCCCGGATTTGGCGTCCGCGCTGTCGGACCCTGCGAATGACAAGCGAGTGTTCAGGGGTGTGAGGTACTTGAGTAAAGTACCTGTGCGCGTTGAGACAGTTAAAACTGTGAAAAGCGCCTTACAAACACTCATATTATTATTATTATTAGTATTATTAAATGTATACATAATTTACTCAAGTATGTTTTCGGCTACTTCGTACTTGTACCGAGTATCAAAAATATAAGCAACTTTTACTCTCCACTGCATTTCTGATTGAGTAGCTGTACTTTTCACTCCACTACATTTGAATTGACACTTATCGTTACTTGTTACATTTTGATTGTGCTCGAGAACCGTACAAACCGTAATCGATTTGTATCGCGGTTAATTTCTTGGGCGAACGAGGCGCCACCACCAAATTAGAGGAAACAAATTAAGGTAAGAGTCTATTTAATGTTAATGAATGTTAAGTTAAACTCTACAGATCTTCCCTGACTTTACAGTGGTAATGTAATGTTAACAAGCCTAAGAAGGCAAAAACCACTGTGACGTGACTATATTTTAGCTTAATTTTTTGTAGTGTAACGTGAAAAAATGTAATGTCTATTTTACACAATGACTTAAACGACGGTAGAATCACGTCAGTGTCAGTTCGGAATTTGTATTTTTATTTTGCATGTTTGATTGAGACTGACTTTTTCTTCTTTATCCATTTTGTTTTTACATTTTTGAAACTTGGAAATGATAAATTTCATTTCTGTATTAGAAAACAAAACCTCGTAAATTTTTTTGAAGTTTTTTTTTCACTTTTCACTTATAAATGTTTGTTTATTTATTTGTTTGGATTTGTTGTTGCTGTTGTGACATGAAATTTCCCCGCTGTGGGACTAATAAAGGATTTTTCGATTAAATTCAATTCACTTTTCTTTGTTGAATTTTAGCCTAAATTCAGTATAAAATACTTAAGTTGTTTTAAAATTCGATACTTTGCCTCAAGTCTTAGTTATAGTGGTGACTTTTTGCTTGTAATGGAGTGACTTATACAGCACGTGCCCGTACTTTTACTCAAGTAGGATTGTCTGGTCCTCTTTACAACTCTGAGTGTGTGTGTGTGTGTGTGATCGAGACACAACAGCGTCCGTCAGACTGGTGCGTACCTTTATACTCTCGGATGTACTTGGTGCTCACCCAGCCACGCGTCGGCGGCTCGTCGAAGAAGTGCACGTGGAGCCTTTGGTCTCGGGCGCGGCCCCTCATCTGATGGCCGGTCAGGGGCTGCGGGACCACCATGCAGGGCCACCACGGGTGACCCTCCATCTTAGCCCACACCAGAACGCCAGCGCTGAACAAAGACGAATTGTCTCTGGAAGTGAAACAAAGCAAACTCGAGTTAAATACACACACACACACACGCAAGTGCGCACGCTGTGACATGTTCAGGTCTATGATTGGCTGTAATGTTACTTTGATCACGTAAACTAGTTCACTTTTGTTTACTTTTGAGTTGGTTTAGAAAAACGTGTGCGTGATGGTGTGTCCAGCTCTGTGATTGGTCAGTCACCAAACTAGGTGGCGTGTCCTCCCTATAGATCAGAACTGCTGGGATTTGCTACATCAATCAGAGCTCAAGACAGATAAGCGATTCAGTTTAAAATGTAATTATCGTAAATTAAAAGGAAAAAATGGATATAACATTAAATAAGAAAAGATGAGCAGAAGCAAAATTAAGAGCGGATGATAAACCAAAATGTATTATATCAACAAAACACACGTCTGTATATTAACGTTTTGGGCTACAACAAACCATTTACGATATACGATTTTTAATCTCCTTAAAACCGATTTATAAAAATCTTACAAAAAGTGGTAAAGATGCCCAGCGAACCTTGCTATTGGTCAAAACTTCCCGGAAAAAAAATGAAAGCCACGCCCCTTCCTCACACATAACTCCCGCCAAACATGCCAGCTTCCCCAAATAGACGTTAGATTTGACGGCACGAGAACAACAATCACCCTCAAACGATAAACACCAACGACACAGCTACTCGGTGACGTCATCGCCACGATAAGCCTAATAGCACAACGTACGTTTACTACGACGTGCTCGTTTAAAGCCTGACACACACACACACACACACACACACCTGTCTTTCGTTTTGGCATGCTTGGCTGTGGTGTTCTTGCCGCTGACTTTGGCTTCTTCTTTGGGTGATGTGTTCGACGCCCTCACGGCATCAGCCTCGGCTGGAGACGGGCTACACTTGGGCTTCGAAACCAACGGCGGCGACTTGGTGAAAAAGTTAAACAAGGAGCTTTGCTTGGCCATGTTCGACGTGCAGAAAAACGTGTGATAATCCGGAACGTGAGAGGAGACAAGCGCGTCGCTTTCCGACTGACGCGGTGGCGCGGGACTGTTGTGGACGAATCGGGAGTTCGCGGGAAAAGAGAACGCGGTCACGTGGTCGTTGACTAGGTCACGTGGTGTGCAAAACCATGGCGGCAAGCCGCTCCATCCGTTCGTTCACACTCTCTATTTAAACTATCGTAAATACTGTATTTATCTACACATATATACAATTTGGCATTTTAAGGTGTACCAATGAGCTTTAATCACAGTCTGTGCAAATTGTGAGCACGGATTTTTATGTACAAAAGGGATTTGTTTGCATTTACATTTTTAATGAAAAAGCATTCCACTATTTGCTCATTCCTTCATAATCATATGATTATGTAATTCCATCATTAATCGCTGCACTTGGTTTTCGTTTTCTTAGAGACGGACGTGTCGTTTTTGCTCCAGCAGGGGGCAGTGACGTATCACCTGTTACGGACTCACACAGCCGAACTAAACACATTAAACTGTGTGATTAGTTAATTTGTAATACAGGGTTTAATTTGAAAAACGTCAGAGCAGAATAAAACGATTCAGTCTTTATCTCACACAATTACTGCAATTTTCTGGCTTTGCTTTAATAACATACCGCTCTCTCTTCCTCTCTCTCCAACTCTCTCTCTCTCTCTCTCTCCCTTTCTCTCTCTCTCTCTCTGTCTCTTTCTTTCTGTCTCTCTCTTTCTTTCGCTCACTCTTTCTCTCTCTCTCTCTCTCTCTCTCTCTCTCTCTCTCTCTCTCTCTCTCTCTCTCTCTCTCTCTCTCTCTCTCTCTCTCTCTCTCTCTCTCTCTCTCTCTCTCTCTCTCTCTCTCTCTCTCTCTCTCTCTCTCTCTCTCTCTCTCTCTCTCTCTCTCTCTCTCTCTCTCTCTCTCTCTCTCTCTCTCTCTCTCTC
>MU204329.1:19674-32174 GCA_017309775.1 Paedocypris sp. Pulau Singkep | reverse complement strand
TACAGTGTGCAAATAGGAAAGTCCCAATCAAGTGTCTAGATAAAGTAATCCTGATCCTTTGATTAGCAGCAGACGTGATGTAGAGGGAGTTGAGTTTACGTAACACATATGCGAAAACTTGGTCACTTCTGTGCTGTATAGGACAAACAGTCCTATACTGTAAATTTACTATATCTATTATATGAAATCATAATTTTACAGTATGCAGTTGGGAACCCCATCAGTGTAGATCGCTTTTTTTACAGTTTAAATCAGAGTTACTGCGCTTTTAAATTACAAAGGGATTTTTACCGTGTGCTTGAAATGATTTGTGCCGAGTAGTTTTTTCTGTTACTTAGTTAATTCATTTTTACATTAATCTGTCCATCTATTTTCTGACACACTTTTCTATTTCTGGGTCACAGTAGTTGCTGGCCAAGCAAGTACAGAGCAACACACACACACACACACACACACACACACACACACACACACACACACTCTTAATATCTTAAACATTTTCAGCACTGGATCAATAAAGTCTGACTTAATTTTTCAAGCGTTTCAATCTCGGTATTGAGAGTCATCGTTGGCACATTGACGGTGTAAACGTTGGCACACACGTCTGATTCTATCTTGGCGTCTCATCTGTGGATTCGAGGATCTTGGACTCGTGTGGTTTCTGCTGGACTTTGCATTCAGGGCCGGCGCTGTGACGTGAGGTTTGCTGCCGGGCCCGTGTCCCAAAAACCCAGCGTGCCGATGCCCAAATGTCCTGGATAACATTTACCCAGTGATAGGTCAGTAAAGAGCGAGGGTCCCGCAGAGGCGTGTGAGACCCTGGCTCCTCTCTCTGCTCCACATCTGCAGAGAATAATCAATAGTCTCAAATTCGTCTTGTGTGATGTGGAGTCGGTCCTGATGAGAGATGATGGGTAGATGTTCACTGCAGAGGCAAGAGATGTTCGCATCTGAACGTGATTTCAGTGGAATGTTTTTGGTTACAAACTGGACTTTGAGAACTGTTCTTATCTTGACTCATGTTCTGGTGACTCTTGTTCAGGTGATTGATGTTCTGCTTGGTGACTGATCTTCTGAGGTTCTGAAGACTGACACTCTGTGACATATCTTCTGGTGACTGGTGTTCAGGACACTGATCTGAAGTGACTGATGTTGGAGACAGATCTTTTGGTGACTTATTTTCTGGACACTGATCTTCTGGGGACTGATGGTATGACTGATGTAATGAAGACTGATCTTGTGTGACTGGACTGATGTTCTGAAGACTGATACCCTGTGACTGATCTTCTGGTGACTGATGCTATGACTGATGTTCAGGACACTGATCTTAAGTGACTGATGTTAGGGACTGACTTTTTTGTTGAGACTGATGTTTTGGAGACTTATTTTTTGGCAACTGATGTTATGACTGATGTTTAGGACACTAATCATAAGTGACTGATATTAGGGACTGACCTTTTGGTTACTGCTTTTTTGGAAACTGATCTTGGTGACTGATGTTCGAAAGACTGATCTTCTGGTGACTGTTAATATGACTGATGTTTTGGAAACTTATCTTTTGACAACTGATGTTATGACTGATGTTCAGGACACTGATCTTAAGTGACCGATGTTAAGACTGATATAATGGAGACAGTACTTCAGTGACTGATGCTCTGAAGACTGATGTTCTGCAGACTGAAACCAGACAGATTGTCTAGTGACTGATCTTCTGGTGACTGATGATGTGACGCAGGGGTCGGGAACCTTTTTGGCTGAGAGAGCCAAAAACACGGCATATTGGTAAAAATGAAGTCCAAAAGAGCCATGCCTGTTTAAAACTAAATACAAATCGATGCATATTTGTAAAACCAATAAATGCAGGACAACAAGTCTTTCAACTCGTTTTCCAACTTCGTTTGATATTCTGTTATTATATGTAAAATGTCTTAATACTTGTGTGACTTGTTTTCAACTTTTAATTCTGACAAACGTGAAGACCAGAAACACGAGTATTATTCCTCTGACGCACATTAAAGCCTCAACAAAAATTTAAATGGCTTAAAATAAACTCAGACATACACAAATATATGTATCCAATAAATCCAACACAAATAAATGAAATTAAATATCAGGAGGGCATCCACTTTTTACTTATTCTACTCCACATTAAGCGATCGCTGGACAACACGCGGCTTTGAAAACAACCGCAAAATAAACACGTCTAGCAATCGTCACTCTCACCAACACACACTAACACACAAACCCTGCTGTGTGTACGCAGACACGCTGCTACATTAAGTTTTGATAGTTGAGAATGCAAGCGTAAAATAAAAACGAAACAAAAACGCTTAGAATTCATTTCGTTTTTATTCATTTACATTTTTGTATTTTTAAAACCTGATTCCTGACAGAAGCTGCTCTCTCTCCACAAAGGAAAATTACTCCAGTGTGTGTGTGTGTGTGTGTGTGTGTGTGTGTGTTGTATTTCTGCTAAAAACATGTAGATTACGCTTAATGCTTAGAGTAATTGTGAGAAATCAATTCAAACATCTTCCAAAAAGGCTAAAATGACGATGAGCCCAGGGTGTGTGTGTGTGTGTGTGTGTGTGAGTGAGTGTGTGGCTCATTTAAAGGTATGATGGTTTGAATAACAGCGTGTGTGTGAATTAAGAAGCGATTTACGACTGATGCTGTGAGTGTGTTAGTGTCAGTGATTAAAGGCCGGAATTTCCCAAAGCAGTGTTTCGTCTTCCCTCTTTTCCTGAGCCGCCCACTCTGATTGGCTCATGCATCAATGTCTCCTTTTGCTCTCTCTCTCTCTCTCTCTCTCTCTCTCCAGCTCTTTCTCTCTCTCTCTCTCTCTCTCTCTCTCTCTCTCTCTCTCTCTCTCTCTCTCTCTCTCTCTCTCTCTCTCTCTCTCTCTCTCTCTCTCTCTCTCTCTCTCTCTCTCTCTCTCTCTCTCTCTCTCTCTCTCTCTCGCTCTCTCTCCCTCTCTCTCTCTCTCTCTCTGATCTCATGGGCTGTAAAATGTCACAGTTATAAATGGAAGAGGCAGATAAAAGGCTTGTGTGTTTTTCTCAGGTTTGTTCTTCACACTGATATTAAATGAAACGTGACAGAACAGAATGTCACTCGTGAATCGTCAGTGGAATGTTTTCTCTTTGACCACAATTATCTGCTGTTCATCTCTCTCTCTCTCTCTCTCTCTCTCTCTCTCTCTCTCTCTCTCTCTCTCTCTCTCTCTCTCTCTCTCTCTCTCTCTCTCTCTCTCTCTCTCTCTCTCTCTCTCTCTCTCTCTCTCTCTCTCTCTCTCTCTCTCCCTCTCTCTCTCTCTGTTAATCTCCGTTAATCTATCTTTTGCTTTCCTTCTCTCTCTGTCTGTCTCACGCACACATGTACATTTTTACTCACTCACGTTTTCACGTTTTACTACAAAATGTGTAATTGTCAGTTTGGCCATGAACTTGGACAAGTTTAATCTTGTACCACTGGACCACAACTGACCATTTTATTCAACATTTTACAAATGCACAAACTTACGCAACTGTCTCCAAACTCCAAACTTACTCACTGTGTCAGATTCTGCAACTTTGTGTGTGTGTGTGTGAGAGAAAGAAAAAAGGTCTGTCTTGTTCTCTTTCTCTCTCGCTCTTTCTCTCTTTCTCTCTCTCGCTCTCTCTCTCAATCTCTCTCTCACACACACACACACACACACACACACTTTATCTCCGTTTAAATCTGGCTCATTCTCTGTTTCCCTGTCTCATTTTCTCTCTCTCTCTGTCTCTCTCTCTCTCTCTCTCAGTCTGTCTGCCTCTCCGTATTAGACGTGTTCTTTTAACGAATCAACAGCTCATCAAAGTTTGATTTTCCCAGCCATTTGTCGCCTTTTCCTGCTCACAGTCATGATCAATCTATTAATTTATATACCAATGAGTTTGTTTCATTTCCTCCCGCGGTGAGAAAGTCTTTATAAAAGTGAACACTTTTCAGAAGACACGGGGAACAAAAGCACTTGTGGAAACAGTCGGTGGTTGTGTGTGTGTTTATCTCTTCCTGTCACCAGCAGGTTGCGTGTGTGTGTGTGTGTGTGTGTGTGTGTGTGAGATTGAGATCAGACCTGCGGTGAACGAGCAGCTGTTTTCTAGCTTTCAGCGTCGCAGAGATTTCGAATCTTGTTTCAGAAAACACGACATCTACATGTTTCATCTATCAAAGAGAAAAGAAGCAATTACAGTAGGTTACCGTTTTTACTTATGCAGAGAAATAACAAGATTTGGAGATTAAACATTTGTCTTACTCGTCCAGTATTAAAATATATCACATAGGAGTGTGCGTATGTGCACAAATGAATTATTAATCATAACAGTCATCATTAATAAGTAATACTTATGTATGGATTGTAATTATTTATACTGATATATTCAATGTTTAAAGGAAGGTACGCACCCTAAAAAAGTTTTTTGCCGTATTAGAGAGAACGTTTTCTGAACAAAAATTTGGAAAATACATTTATACTGCATTAACAAAAATAATTTTGACGTCGATGCGCTTTATAGTCCGGAAAATAAGGTAAAGTGCATCACATAAATGTAATGAACTGATAGACAGGCAGACAGACAGACAGACGGATGGATGGATGGATGCCCAAATAGACAGACAAAACAGTCAGTCTGTCAGTCAGATAGATAGATAGATAGATAGATAGATAGATAGATAGATAGATAGATAGATAGATAGATAGATAGATAGATAGATAGATAGATAGATAGATAGATAGATAGATAGATAGATAGATAGATAGATAGATAGATAGATAGATAGATAGATAGATAGATAGATAGATAGATAGATAGATAGATAGATAAAACAGTTTGTCTGTCAGTCGGATAGATAGATGGATGGATTGACGAATGAATGGATGGATGGATAGATAGATAGATAGATAGACCTACTCAATAAAATAAATGGCAATATTAACAAGCAAATAAATATTGCCACCGACTGATATTCGTAGGTACTGGTCAGTGAGTTGCTTTGTTACGTGCACCCTCAGTACTTGTGGAGTTTCATGAGCTGCTGAGTAATGAATGCAGCAGTCCTCCGCCACTACTACAGCTTCTGATTTTATCGTGGCATATATCCCGAGATGTCAGATGTTTCCCGGTTGTGTTCCTGCGCGGCTACGAAGCAGTAAAGACAAGCCAGGCTCCTCCTCCCCATCAGCCACCGAACCCGTTCTCCGCAGACCCCCTGCACTCCCGCCGGTGACTAATGTTTTCCTGGAGCGGATGCGGCTTGAAGCCCGTGTCCTTGAGTCGGCAGCCAGTGGTCCGGAGCGGATGAACGTAAAGGAGATGTTTCTGCACATGTGCGGATGGTTTGTCGGGCTGAGATTGCGGTAAATTTCCCGCGCTGCACTGCGTTGGTGCTGGAACCATCTGTCACTGTGAATCACTTTGCCGGAGCCGCTCGACTTTACACGGATCACGTGGAGGTCACATGGTCTCCTCACATGTGAATATTAGCGTGTGGCTGCGGCTTGTGATGTCACTCTGGTCACACTGAGCTTCTGGTTATTAAAAGCCACATTGTCTTGATTAATTAACTCTAATAAATGACTCTATTTAAATTAATTTACTTTACTTTAATTTGAATAAAACCCAATTTTGCACACCTGTTTACAAAAATGTATGGCTTATTCAGATAAGTCGCGCATTTATTAACATGTGGAGTCAAATATATTCAATTTATTCAAAGTACTTCGTACTTGCATTGAGTATCAAAAATATAAGCAACTTTTACTCTCTACTGCACTTTACTCCACTGCAACATTAATGATTGCCTCATTTTTTGTGTGCAATGTGAATAAACGAGTCACTTAAATTATACATTCTGCATAAAGTACATTTAGCTGTGAGTTTGTGATGTGATTTTCATTGAATTTATACGTAGTTTAAGCGCACTGCATCTCTTTGTATAATTGTAATGCAGAGGAACCATCCTAATCATCTGAGAAGCAACTCAAACTAGACCTTGAATACTCAGAAGAGGAAGAATGTGTTTTACAAATGTTATTATATAATATATAACATTATGTAACACATATCATATATAATTTACTAATCAGAATTTTATTATATATCTACCTGCAAATTTAAGTGATTGAAACTGACTTTTTGTTCTTTTTATCAACTTTGTTCTACCTTTTTTCAAACATTGAGGTTAAATTCTGTTTCTGTACTAGAAAACAATAGTTTGTTTTCACATTTATTTATTTTTTTGGGCCTATATTGAGTACGAATAAAATACTTCTTAATACTTACGTTTTTTTCAATTGGATACTTTAAATTGAAAGACTTTGAAGTCTTTTTGAAATTGGTAACTTGTTACTTGTAATGGAGTAATTTTTACAGTAAGTATCTGTACTTTTACTCAAGTATGGCTGTCTGGTACTCTTTACACCTCTGTCCTTTAGTGTTACTTCATCAATAAATGCTAATATTACCTTAGCTGATGAATGAAAGTATATTTTAAGTTGTCTTATGTTGTCTAAGATTTATAATAAGCTCAAGAATATTTCTTCTTTCTGAAAGCCAGTCTCTTTTTTGTACTTTGCACATGCGTAAAATAAAACTGTACTCTAAACTAAAGCTATATATATATTTTTTACATTATAGCAGTTGTTCTGGTGTTGTAACTGCTAAGATTAGCTTAGCTGCCACAATAGCTTAGTTAGTTATTCCACAAAACAATACAGTAGTGATTTTCTGTACACATATTTATTTTCTCTAATGGAGCCAACACACACACACACACACACACACACACACACATACACACACAAAACAGACTTTTACTTTTCAGCCCATCAAAAGAAACATTACAAACATAAATAAATAAACAAACTTTTCACGCTTAGACTGACCAGTTCCTTCATGCAGCTATATATTTTTTTAAATTTACTACATTTATCCAATATACATTTTATATTATCTAATTTCATTAATTCTATTTTTTTTTTACCACACTCACACTTTACATTTTAGTTTACCGAAGACAACAAATAATATTGGTTAATTGTTTACTGACACTTTCATAGGTTTGTTTTACTTTATTTTGTTGTTTTACAGATTTTTGTGTAATTGTGTGCAATCAACCAATCAATCAATCAACCAATCAACCTATAACCCTATTAACCTATTATCCTATTATGCTATTAACCTATTAACCTATTAACCAATCAATCAAGTAATCAACCAATCAATCAAGTAATCAATCAAGTAATCAACCAACCAATAAATCAACCAATCAATCAATCAACCAACCAATCAGCCAATCAGTCATCCCATGTGTTGGAATCGTACTGTGTTTGATCACTTCTAACATGTGTGTGTGTGTGTGTGTGTGTGTGTGTCCAGGCTTCGGGATGACGACTCCCATGACAGTGGCGGGCAAGATCTTCCTGATTTTCTACGGCCTGCTGGGCTGCGCCGCCACCATCTTGTTCTTCAACCTGTTCCTGGAGCGCATCATCACGCTGCTGGCGGTGGCCATGAAGGCCGTGCGTCTGCGCCGTCTCCGCACCAGCGGCCTCCTCCCGCCCGGCATCTGCCAGGACTTTGCGGAGAGCGCCCTGCCCGGCTGGAAGCCCTCGGTCTACCACGTGATGCTGATCCTGGGCCTGTCCTCCATCCTGATCTCCTGCTGCGCCTCGGCCATGTACTGCCCGGTGGAGGGCTGGGCCTACCTGGACTCGCTCTACTTCTGCTTCGTCACCTTCAGCACCATCGGCTTCGGGGACCTGGTGAGCAGCCAGAGCTCCGCCTACGGGCACCAGGGCCTGTACCGCCTGGCCAACTTCCTCTTCATCCTGACCGGCGTCTGCTGCATCTACTCGCTCTTCAACGTCATCTCCATCGTCATCAAGCAGGTGCTGAACTGGATGCTGGGCAAGATGAGCTGCCTGTGCTGCCAGCGCTGCAACAAGGGCCACGCCTTCCTGGGCCGCCGCAACGCCATCAGGCCGGGGTCCCGCCTCAGACGCGGGCGCTTCGGGCAGGGGGCGGGCTCCGAGGGGACGTGTGACAGCGACCCGGAGGGGCGGAGACTCTCGGGCGAGATGATCTCCATGCGGGACCTGACGGGGTCCAACAAGATCTCGCTGGCCATCATGCAGAAGCAGCTGTCGGACTCCGCCAACGGCTTTCCCAGGACGGTGTGCGGGCGGCAGAACGGATTTTCCGGAGGCGTCGGGGCGCTGGGAATTATGAACAATCGATTAGCGGAAACCAGCGACTCTCGGTAGATTGGGATTGGATGGGAACTGGACGGGGACGGTTGCTCTTCCAACAGCATGGCCTGCATGACGTGTGTAGAGCTTATATTTGTCAGTTTGTTGGACTCGGCTGGAATGCTTTCTTCACGTTTGGAAGGCGAAACCGAGGGCCTGTTCACACCTGGACACTCGCTGCACGTGTCCACGGCGTCGTCGTCCTTTAAAGCCTTCGGTGTTTAAGAAAAGTTGGCGTTGTGCATGTGCGCACTGATAAACATAAGCCATACTCGGAAAATATGGCCTTACTCGCGAAAACGGCCCGGGCTGGCGACTAATGATGACGTCTGATTGGTTGTAAGTTGGCAAGATGACGTGTAAGACGTGTAAAAAAAAGGGAAATATAACCTTGGCGATCAAAAGGTAAATCTATACTTAACTTAAACACCCCAATGTTTAGAACCGTGCTTTTGATTATAGCTATCAATATGATTATAGTCGTCAATGTGTAAAACGAACATTTAGGCAAAAGTAAACCGGACTACACAGCATAAATAAAATCTATAAAATATTCTATAAAGTCGTACATTTACTCGATGATACTTCTTGGTGCGAGTGCTGTAACCGGGCTGTGACGTCATCATTAGTCGCCAGCCCGAGCCATTTTTGCAGGCCGAGCCGATCTTGTACCTACACTGGACGTATTGCTAATGCTAACTGCTAAAGCTAAAACCGGCCGACGCGATTGGCTCCTTGAAGCTCCGGCAAACAGTTCAAACGTGACCTGGTTACGTGTCAGAAAGAGCGTGTTGAACAAAGAAAAGCAATATTATTAAACCACGGTTTTTGGCTCCTTTCTGGTCGCGTTTGTGATCACGTGTGAAGTGAGTCAAGTCGCTGGCGAAAATCTCACGCCAGAATCTTCCCGGTGCGAACAAGCCTCGACAGTGACGCTCAAATTGCTGAGAGAAAGAGGTTTTGGAGTATTAAAATGCAGCGATGTTGTTCTAGTTTGTTCTATTAGCACTGTCACTTTGAACTATGCATCATTTACACTTTCCGAGACCGTCTGTCGTTTTTACCTCGTTTTGAACGTGTTCTGTGATTTTTTCGGACATTTATCTCAAGCGAATTTTCAGCTTCAACCGAAAGAAAGACAACTGTACTGTTTACAAAAAGTTCACAAATAAGTAAATGAAAGCTCACACTTATGGAAGGCCGTTATGAAAACCAAACAAATCTAAAATCTAAAAGAAAATCACTACATTAAAATATCCTTTCAGACTTAGTAAAGAAAACAAAGTGAAATCAAAGATCCGAATCCCACCATTGGTCTAAATTTCCCAAACCGAACGTCTGCTATAATTTGTCTTCTTAGGTCCGAAAAAGAGTCGAAGGAAAGAGAGTCAAAATCTTGACCGTATAGTTAATAAACACAATCAAATAACACTTTCTTTCCTTGTACAATTATAAACCCCAAAGAGAATCACAAAGGCCTGTTTACACCACGAACTACATCACACCAGCTGTAGATTCCATTCTTAAGTGTTTATCAACTATACGGTAGATAAAATGCAACAATAAACAATTTTTTCCTATTCCTATTTAACACATTAACACGGAGTCTATTAGTGTTAAGAGACAATTAGTAAATTGTGTCACTTTTTCCAAATTTGTATTCATTAGTTTGTTTTCATGCTTATTCAGCTTATTACATAAAAAACAAGTGTATAATATAACAATATACAATAAAATAATATAATATAATCAAATAAAAATGTAAACATTAGTAAAAAAAATTGCACAATTAGGATTATTATTACATGGATTGATATTATAGTAATATGATGTTTCATTTAGGTCTCGAGTCATTATTATTAAATATTTTCATTATACTGTTTTACTATTCTATGTACTGTATATATTTAAAGGTTATGAAATAACGCCCTCTGGCTCTGTAAAGGTTTTATGATAACACTTTTAAAGCCATAATGGATCAGGTGTGATGATTGTTCGTGGTGTAGGAGGAACTTTAAAAAGCGTCTTTGAGCTGAAAACGACAGTTTTGAGTCTTTAAAAGTGTGTGTCTTTGGCTTTTGAGACTATTATGAGTTGGTTTTTGCACACGCCGGATCAGACTGGATTCGGGGTTGTGTGTACAGTCAGGGAAACAACAAGAGCGAGGGAGCAAACTTCAAAGGAACACTGTGCTAAAAGAGGAGAAGAAAGAGAAGAAGCCCCAGAGATTGTGTATCTGAGCTAAAGGTGGAACTTACAAAAGACGCTCATGTCCTTCGCAATTCTTCTTCAGAACCAGCCAATGAAACGGAAGCTTCCAGATCTGAATCACATGCTGTAAACATTCTTGTGTTGAAATTTAAAAAGGAATGAAGGTTGTGGAACTGCAAGAGTTATATTTTAACGGTAATGGAACTTAGTAATGGAGTTTAATTGTGAATGTTGTGGAACTGTAACGAGGTTTGGTTGGGGAATGGTAGGACTTTTATTTTGACAGTTACAAAACTGTAACACTTGGGGTGCGGAACTGTAACACTTCAATTTTAAAGGTTTTGGAACTGTAATACTTGAATTTTGAAGTTTGGAGAATTGTAGGACTTTTGTATTCAAGGGTTGAGGAACTATAACTTTATTTCAAAGGCTACGAAACTGTAGCACATTCATTTTGAATTATGGAGAGTTGTAGGACTATTAATTTGAACTTTAAGTTTAATTTTGAAGGTTCCAGAACAGAAGCACTAATTCTGAAGGTTGGAGAGTTGTAGGACTTTTATTTTTGGGGAAGATTTTTTTTTAAGACTTTTAAAGTGTACAGGGGAACTGTAACACTTTAATTTTGAAGGTTAAAAGCAGTTTGTGATTGGACGGAAGTATAATAAATGGACAGACAGATAATTCTAGGCCAGTTTGGACCTTTGCATGTGCTCCCCGTGCTCACTCTGTGATTGGTCGGCCACCAAACCAGGGTGTGTGCCGCTGCTGGGATTGGCTCCGGCTCCCCACGACCCAGAAATGGATAGACACAAGGTTGAAAGATCATCTCATTCCGTCACGGCGGACCAGAATCTTCCCGCATGTGAAGCAGAACTTTCCTGTAAATAGTGGAGGACGAGACGAGCCATCACAGGTGCATTGTGGGAGTGGCCTCTGCATGATGTGGTGAGGGGGCGGTGGGGTGTGGCTCTGCATGACTCAGTAGCTCCGCCTTATTTACTCCAGTAGATCGGAATCAATCTGTACAGTAAATCTTTTGCCTTCTGCAAAGTGGATGTCCATTGATTGCAACGGAGGTAGATGAGCTGCAGCCGAGCGTTTCCTCAGGAGCTCCACACTCGTCTTACTCACTGAGTAATGATCCCTGACAGGCAGAGTAACTAGCAACTCAAATAAGAAGCGCTCTGTTTCAATGTCTCTCTCTCTCTCTCTCTCTCTCTTTCTCTCTCTCTCTCTCTCTCTCTCTCACACACACACACACACACACACATACCCACACACACAAATCTATATCTTCTCTTGCTATTTTATCTCTCCTTTTTGTTGCTTTCTCTCTCTGTCTCTCATGTACCAATCTATATTCTCTCTCTTGCTCTCTCTGTCACACAAACACACACCAATCTATATCTTCTCTTGCTATTCTCTCTCTCTCTCTCTCTCTCTCTCCCTTTTGTTGCTTTCTCTTTCTCTCTCTTGCGCTCTTTCTCTGTCAGATGTACCAATCTATATTCTCTCTCTGTCACACAGACACACACACACACAGACACACACACACACACACACACACACACACACCAATCTATATTTTCTTTGCTCATTCTTTTCCCGTCTCTCTAAGTCTCTCTCTCTCTTACTCTCTCTCTCCCTGTCTCTCTCTCTCTCTCTCACACACACACACTCATTATTTCTTTTTCTGTCTCATTTGTGCAGTCTTCTTTTTCTCATTACCTCTTCTAGTCGTTTTTTCTAACCCCGATTCCTTTTTTATACATGTCTCTCATTTCTCTCTTTCTCTCTCTAACCCACTCTTACTCACTACACACACACACACACACACACACACACACACTCACACACACACGGTTACTCATTAAACCTCGTCTTGTCCTTTTCTTTTTATGTCAGTCTCTCCTTCTCTTTCTTTCCCAGGTCATTCCCTCATTCTCTACTAAACCCCATCACCCTCATTATACACACACACTCCCTACTCTCCGCTCTCTCTCTCTCTCTC
>MU204329.1:0-19574 GCA_017309775.1 Paedocypris sp. Pulau Singkep | reverse complement strand
CACACACACACACACTCTCTCTCTCTCTCTCTCAAACACACACACACACACACACACACACACACACACTCTCTCTCCCTCTCTCTCTCTGCTTCATCCACCATAACTGGATTAGTTTCAGATATAATTGATGTGAACCTTTAAAAGCTCCAGCGGTGTGAAATAAGGAAGAGCACCCTGCGGGACTGGTGTCTGCTCATTACAGGAGGGCGACTGGGGACTAGACTGGGTTCATCTAGTAACCTAGACGTGGTTAGCTGGTCTTCCACAGTGACCCACTCGTCCCTCACCGGATGCAATCCACTTGCACATTTATGTTAATGATTGTACTGTAATATTTGAAGCAAACCTGATAAGAGAAGTTCTTTGTTATTTTTATGCTATTATTTTGCAGTTATGTTTCAGTTCTCATATATGAAGCATTTTAATAAAACAATAATTACAATAGTGTGTGTGTGTGTGTGTGTGCGTGTGTGTGTGTGTGTGTGTGTGTGTGTGTGCGCTGACCTCACTCTCCATCTAGTGGTGTACCTCAACATCCAGTTTTGCGAATAATTTTGTTTTTAACCGTTTTGAAATAATAATGTTAACTTTATTTACATAATTTATGGTTTTGAGCTGTGAATCAGCTTACATATACTGTGTGTATGCGTCTACCTTCCAGAAAGTAATTTCTCAAAATATCTACATTATTTATATATATATAACAATATAGATTAAAAAACTCTTTCTTTTAATTAAAAAGCTGCTTTCTTTTAGTGCTGGAAAAAACTGAGTTCTCTATTGTTCTCTCTCTCTCCCCACTTCTCTCTCTCTCTCTTTCTCGCCCCACATCTCTCTTTATCTCTCTTTCTCTCTCTCCTCTCTCTCTCTCGCTCTCTCTCCCCAATCTATCTCTTACTACCTTCACTCCCACTTCTATCATCCCCCTCTCAACACCCCACGTCTCTCTCTCACTCTCTTTCTCACTCTCTTTGCCTCTCTTAACCCCCTTTAGTCCTCACTAAACAGGAACACGGGCAGAGATCACAAACTAGAACCATGGAACACAGCTAAAGTGGGAGCCAGGACAGGTGCAGGCAAAGCTTCGCCCTGAATGGGGCTCAAACATTTAAACATCCAATGCTGACTCACTTCCTGGCTCACTTTAACGTTCATGTTGTAGCGTCATGTGACAGGCAGAGTCACGTGGCGCCGAGGATTGTAGGAGTCAAAGTCTATGGTCCCGTATCTAGAGCCACATACAGGGATCCCAGTCATTATGCGTACGTTGATCAGCAGGACCTCCATAGAGGCAGGGACGAGAGTTCATTGAGGGTGGGACTGCAAAGGTCCATATAAAAAGTCTATGGCGAAACCTCGAACCTGGCAATGACTGCAGACCAGATGAGGGCAGAATCTCGGGAGCTGAGGGTGCTGAGGGTTCAGTAGGCACCGGCTCAGGAACTTGTGAAGTAGCTCTTCGCCAGAAGACTGGCAGCAGGATGCAGCTCTTCGTCCGATAAGACTTGGAGAAGTCTAGGAGCTTAATGATGATTCCGGAAAGATGTTTCCCTCCCCAGTGGGGAAAGAGGCGACTCCACTTCTCCACCCCAACAGCGTCATCAGGTCTACAGAGGTCCAGGAGGCACCACAGAAAAGATGAACCAGAAGCTCCTAGGAGATACCGGTCGTACGACACTTGGCGCTCAGGAGAGGAGGGGAGGAGAAAAAAAAAACCCAAAAACAAATAAACAAACAAAGCAATTAGAAAAACTTGAAGTACCATATTTCAGATTTTGACAATTTTCTGAGGTGCAGGTGTAATTCGGTTCCGAGCACTAACTAGGCAGCCTTTCTATACAATATATTAATATTTTCTGTAAGTTATTGTAACAGGTCAATATATGCTTCGTTGAAGAGATTGACTCACTGATTCTGAGTCTCGAATTGGACTAGGCAGAGCATTCCATAGCTTGGGTGCTAAGTAATCATCTGAGAGGATGCTGCTCCCTGTTCGAGATAGGTGGTTGATAGGTTGAAGTTGCTCGTATAGTTCTGCCTCAGAAAGGCAAGGTAGGAACCCTAAAGCAAACCACTCACTCAGGAGACTTGGATAGTTCCGACAACAAATCCTCCCTCAATCCTAGTCCCGATGAGAGTGCTGGTAGTAGGAAAAACCTTGGGTCATCTTGGGAGATTTGACTGAGTTTCAGCATCTACCTGTGTCCATCTGATTTTCTAAAAGTCTTCAGAAATCTTCCATCTGCTAAATACTGCTAATCTGCTAAGTAACTTTTTCCTGCCAAATTAAGTCTTCTTATAGAGCAGGGGTGTCCAACTCATTTTCACAGAGGGCTTCAAAGGGCTTGATGTAACTTATAAATGTAACTAAATATATACAAATACTTCTTAATGTTAAATACCAAAACTCATTTTTATTATAACCTATTTAAGTGACAATCGCAGTTCCGTAGAAAACCCAAGTTTGCTTGTTGCTCTAACATAAATCTTTTTACAATTTGTCAGCTTATGAAAACACACGTAACTCCATTAGTGAAGGATCAAACTGTCCAAATGAATACAGAAAAATGATACAACTTTAGAAACGGTATTTATTTTTTATATTTATTTACACTCTAAGCTCTTAAGCTCTTGCAGGCCACATCTGGCTCCGGGCCGTGAGTTAATAGCTAGTGCTATAGCAGTCTTACTACAAGTATAACTTCTGTAGAGTTTGAACAACGAACAACCACTGTGTTATTTTTCAACATTTTCCTTGTTCACTACGGGTCAAGGATTATTTTGGCAAACGCTCAGCAGTTGTTTTTATTTTGTGCCTATGAATTCTAATGCGGTGGTTTCCGCAGAATGGAAAACTCACTTCTGTAGGCCAGTTTGACAACTTTGTGTTGTGTTCTCAGCTTAGAAAAAGTACCTTGTGGTTCATCGCATTCTTCTGTCAACAGCAGGTAAACACACCACTTTTCTTATTTACAATTCAAATCACGGAACCCATGTTTGAATATAGAGTTCAACTTGTAGAGGGCTCACTGTACAAAAAAAATAAATATGTAACGGCGAATATTTAAAAAATTATATAGAAATTACAATACTTATATATATAGACACATGCAGTAAAACCTCTAATAGAACGTCACGGCGTTCTATTTTTCAACTCTTCGCTCTATTAGAGGTGGTGTTCTATTAGAGGTTTTACGAAAATTGAGATGCTCAATCAAAGTAGAAAGGCACTGTGACTTACGTAGAAACGCGGACACATGACGAAGGTACAACGACTGTAGTGGTGTGCCGTTCGTGAACAATTTGGTTATGAAGCATTGCTCCAATTCAATTGTGAGTCGTTCAAACGGACCATTCGATAATCTGACAAAACAAATAATCTGATTCCATAAGAGTGAAGACAAACTCATCCAATGCTTCTAGAAGGTGCCGTCTTCCCAAGCAGTCAGAGCCACGTCATCTCCATCCTGGTGGCATTAAATATTGGGCACAATCCGATCCCAATTTCGAAATTGGTACTTTTATTTACTATTATCGGAACCTATATTAGTCTCAATATATATAAAATGCGCTTGATCGGGAGCAGATTGGACATTTCCCCATTTATGTTTTTTGTTGATTGTTTTCAGCTGTGTCTTGTTCCTTGTGTACTATTTATGTTGCTCATTTTGCTGTGCTCTTTTTTTTTGTGTGTTTGATGTACTGTGACCGAGCCTTGGTGTCATTGTGATTTTCCTCCGTGTATAACTGGTAGGATTGTGTATTGTGGGTTTGACTTTGGATTGTTGCTAGTCTTTTGGATTCTGACCTGGATTCTGGTCAGAATCATTCTTTTGGATTCTGTCAGTTTTTTTGTTCTTTCTGAAAATATCAGCAGATGATTTTTTTTTTCTGTTTTAGATTTTTGAATTATTAAACCAAAGTGTTTTTTTCCTTTCAGATTTGATTTGGGATTTCTTCCTGCATTTTGGGTTCACTCTTTCCCTGTGCTTGTTTTTTTTTTTTTTTTTTTTTTAATACAGTTTGTCCCAGCAGTCCTGACAGTTTGCTTGTTGGTGTTGTCCATTTTTTTTCCCGGATTGGATTTACAGATGCTTGTTAGAGTTGTTTGTTGCGAGTCTCTCTGGAATAGTTCGGTGTGCGACGGCTTGTCAGAAACCATCATGTACTCACCGTTTACCATGTGTTTCCTCATCGTCCTGCTGCTCAACTGACTCGGTGACGCTCATTCACAGCGAAAGGCCCTTCACTCTTGCTCGTCTTCCAGCCCGCAGCCAAACCACCAGCTCTAAACACAACACACATTTACATCTCAGTCCTTGCCGGATGCTTTTGCACACACACACACACACACACACACACACACACTGATTTAAAACGGACTCCGGAGCTTGGGCTTACACTCGTCTGCACACCGTTCCAGAGTCGGCCATGTTCTCCTGGTGCTGTGTAATACGTATCAAATCAGTTCAATTTGACGTTTATCACACTTAATCAGACTAAGTTTATCGGACTAAGTCTCCACAAATTCCAAAAAAAAACTGTGACGGCAATTTAGTTTTTTTTTTTATATTTTTGTAAGCTAAAACATAAAAATATCAGAAAAGTACAAAAAAAGAACAATTAATTAGATTGCTCTGCTTACAGTAGTTGAGAAGTTGATTCAAACATCCAATATTGGGTTGGTTTACCACATACTAAATTAATACGTGGGTTAAAGGGACAACCACAACATTCTTTTTCTAAAACTTCAGAATATACAGACAGACGCTTCCCTTTAAAAAAAAATCTATAGCTTGTGATCGATTGTAACCTTAAAACTTTTGGCCTTTGGCAGAGAGACACTTAGTGGAATATTCCATCCCGGCTGGAGGCAGCATCAAGATCTGAGCGCTGTGATGGATGACCTGTGTTCTTCTGAAGAAGACTGATGAATATGCATCTCCAGCCTGCGGTGATGGAACTGGCTGGTACGAGAGGGAGAGAGAGAGAGAGAGAGAGAGAGACAGAGACAGAGACAGAGAGATAGCGAGGGAGAGAGAGAAAAAGAGAAAGGGGGGTGGGAGACAGGGAGATAGCAATGGAGAGAGAGAGGGAGAGATAGCGAGGGAGACAGAGACGGAAAGATAGCGAGGTAGAGAGAGAGACAGAGAAAGAGAGACAGCGAGGTTGAGAGAGGGAGAGAGACAGAGAGAGACAGAGAAAGAGAGACAGCGAGGTTGAGAGAGGGAGAGAGACAGAGAGAGACAGAGAAATAGCGAGGGAGAGACAGACGCAGAAAGAGAGATAGGGAGGGCGAGAGATAGATAGAGAGAGAAAGAGAGAGAGAGACAGAGAGAGAGAAAAAGAGAAGGGGGGGCAGAGAGATAGCAAGGGAGAGAGAAAGAGAGAGAGAGACAGACAGACAGACAGAGAGATAGTGAGGGAGACAGAGAGAGACAGAAAGATAGCGAGGGAGAGAGAGAGACAGCGAGGTTGAGAAAGAGAGAGACAGAGAAATAGTGAGGGAGAGAGAGAGACAGCGAGGTTGAGAAAGAGAGAGACAGAGAAATAGTGAGGGAGAGAGAGAGACAGCGAGGTTGAGAAAGAGAGAGACAGAGAAATAGTGAGGGAGAGAGAGACAGTAAGAGAGATAGCGAGGGAAATTGATTAAAACGTTTTATTAATCTAATTAAAAATAATTAATTGAAAAATGAAACGATGGAATCCCGGTCCGGCTGGTTCCACAACTGACCCCCACATGACCCCCGACACCACGGCTTAAGGCTGCCCACTGCTCCGGGTTTGTGTGTGTCACTTCACTTTGTGTGTGTAACTGGACAGAGAGCACAAGATGCTGCCCCTAGTGGCCATACTGACAAACTCACTCACTACACTTATTCTGTGGATGATATTACGCACTTGGGTGATGATAACATCCACCTCTTTGCAACTTTTCTTGCAAGGAATTTCTTTCTGCACCTTCTATTTATTTGTATCTTCTTTATCTTGTACAATTTTTTATACTACTATTAATACTACGTATACTACTGTGTTACTATTTACCCTGTCTTCGCTGTTTTTTTAATTAAATGTACCATTAAATGTTGCTACTAAACCCTGAATTTCCCCTAGTGGGGTAAAAAACGTCTCATTCATTAATTTGTTCATTCTGTTAATGCGTCACTGTTTTTAGTGATCTTCTGCCCATCTTGACACCCAATCATGTTGCCAATCAAGCTGATTTTAATGAATGAGAATAGAATAAATTGTTGCTATAGTACTGTATTTATGCAAATATAAAACACTCAAAAACTTGGGGTTTGCTTATAATCGACGTTTTCAAATATGCGCATAAATATGAGATCATTTTCCCATATTTTAAGTCAGAAGCAATCACAAATAAACGTAAACATGTCGTCTTTACGCAGCGGCGCATGTGTGTATCTTTAAATAGTGCGTAGGCAGACCTGCATACAGTTTAAGCTTTTATTGGCTCAAAATCAAAGATAATGAAAAAGTTGTTGCTCTGAGTCTTCGCAGACTGGTGCAAAGGATCTTGGGAAATTAAGTTCTGATCACTACAATCGACTTTTTGTTATCTATTAAACAGTAAGTAAAATGATATCAAAATGATACGAGTCACAAGTTAGGTTTGTTAAATAAAGAAAAAATTGTGTTTTCAGGAGAATATTATTGAACCAGAAATGTAAAAACCAAAAAAAAAAAAAAAATCACAAATGAAATGCTTATATTTGCGTAAATGCTGTATTGTGTTCCCAATTTGTGCAGTGTTGTAACCTTTTTGAAATGTGGTTATGGAAACATTTTGAGTTTTTTGAATACAAATTAAAATCTCAGTCTCTCACTCTCTGTCTTTTCTTGTACGCTCTTTTTCTCACTGTCTTTTTCCAGGCTCTCCTCATGAGTCAGTCATGGATGGTTTCATCCGCTTTTGTGAGTAAAAGCTGAACATAATCTTTTTCTCAGAAAACAGATGTTTGGACAAGATGAATGCTTAATGATGTAAACTGTCTTAAATGAGTTTTTTCTCTCGTCTCTCCTTATCTCTTACTCCACTTCCAGAAGGAGCCCTGTCTTTCTTTCCCGGTACTTATTACTGTCTCTCTTTCTTTTTCTCTCTCTCTCCATACCATAGTGAGTAGAAGTTAAACCTCTTTCTCTCCTGAACCACATGTTATTTTTAATAATGATGGAGGGATGAATGAGGTTAAGGACTGTTTGCTTTTCAGAAACGAGAGTAACGCGAAAGAAAAAAGTGAAAGAAGACAGCGTGTGTTCTCTCATTTCATGAATCTCTCATCCAAAATGCAATTTTTTTATGCTTTTGTTTTTTTAGATTTGCCTTCTATATTGTTATCACAACATACTTTCAATCTCTCTCGCTCCCACTCTTTCCCCTTCTTATTCCTTTTCAACACTCTCAGGCACTCTTCATTTTCTCTCATTCACACCCCCCATACTCTCTTGTTCTTTCACTCTATCACTCTTATTTGTCTTTCTCTGTCATTCTCTTTTTCTGTCTCTCACATTCTCCACTTTTGAACTCTCACTCCATCTTTGCTGACTGTTCCTCTCTCTCTCTCTCGTCGCTTTTCTCTCATTCTTTTGCAAAGCCAATTTATCTTCTTCGTTCACCATCCTTTTATTGTCTCTCCCTCTTTTGCTAACCCTCTTTCTCTCGCCCTCTCTGTTTCTGTTTTACTCTCTCACCCTTTTGCTAACCCTCTTTCTATCTTTCTACCTTCCTCTCTATTTTGCCTCTCACTAGAGTGTTTTGACTTTTTGTTTCTCCATTTCTTTCTCTCACATTCTCTGTCCAATCTATTTCTCTTTCTCAACTTACTTTCTTTCACCCTTCTTTCACTTTCTTTTTTAGATCATCTGCATATTTATAAATCATTTAGCATCAGGGAATAACTGTCAGATTGTTTGGTATCAAGAGTGAGAAGGAAACAAGACGAACACGAGTTTTGACCAGGAATGTGAAGAGTACCAGACAACTATTCTTGAGTAAAAGTACAGATACTCATTGTAAAAATGACTCCATTACAAGTAACAAGTCACTAATTTCAAGAAGACTTGAGTCAAAGTAGCAAAGTGTCCAATTTAAACAGAACTTAAGTATTTTACTCGCGCTGAATTTAGGCAAAAATAAAACATGTGTGAAGACTAAAACAAATGTGAAGACAAACTCTATTCATGAAGTTTTGCTTTTTAATACAGAACACCTCGATGTTTTAAAAACGGTAGAAAAAAAGTAGATAAATAGAACCAAAACTCAGTCTCAGTCAAATTGAAGTCTGCAAAAAAGAGGTAGAAAATTAAAATCTGCTTAGTAAATGATCTATGACATAAAGAAATTAGAATAAATACAAATACTCATTCACGTTCACGTGATTTAGCTGATAAAGAATCCCTTCAGCTTCCTACAGATGGCGACATTGTCTTGTTCCCCCAAGAGATTTATCGCGATAAAAATCGAAATTGAAATTGAAACAGATACTCAATCACAAATGTAGTGGAGTAGTAGAGGGTAACATTTGCTTTTATTTATTATACTCAGTCAGTACAAGTACAAAGCAGCAACAAACATACTTACGTGAAGTAACGAAGTCCGTTTACTCAAGTACTTTACACCTCTGTTTTTGACCGACCTCGTGCCGTTCAAATAAGAAACGTTGACCCATTTTTGACCACAATTTCGGGTAAATACTAAGAGATGAATAGTACGACGGCAATTATAGCTGCGCTTCTTGAGCCGCTCGGAGACCCGTAGTCGCGCTCTACCTCCACGTCAACCGCAGCTGCGCAGTGCGCGACCCATCCTCACTCGCCTCACCGTCGGTTAAAGTTTCTGTCAGCGCTCGCCGTGCCATATTGGTCGCTAAAGTGGCGTGAGTCGCATGGAGAGATGTTTAAGAAGCTGAAGCAGAAGGTGATCGACGAGCAGTCGCCTCAGAGGAGCGGCGGGCACGCGCAGGTCGGTGCGATCTTAGCATGTAGCATGTGTGCTAATGATAAATAACAAACATCAACGTCAACATCAACCTGCCCGGTGACACCCTACGACACTGTCCGTCTAAAAACCATGACTGACCCATGACTTAAGTTTTATTAGTGATTGTATATGTGCGTTTTCCTTTGGGTATTTATATGTGTGTATGCTGTCATCTATATCACTCTGTGTGTGTGTGTGTGTGTGTGTGTGTGTGTGTGTGTGTGTGTGTGTGTGTGTGTGTGTGTATATAACGTACGCTTACTGTATTTGTTTACAAAGACTGACAATTGTATTTTAGTAGATGTGTCGTAAATCATTGACTGTTATCTTTTTAGTATAATTAACCTTCTAGTTAATTATAATAGTGGTTGGTTGGCTTCTCTACTAGACTTTGAATCATTACACATACTGTTTATAATAATATATAAGAATATGAGAACAACAAAGAAGAACAAGTCATTATATCTCATAAAATCTGTTTTATTTGTAAAAGTAAAACCAGTATAGGAAAAATCACACACAATGTGAAAATTCACCTTTTTTAAAATCATTTCATTGAATGAAAACCAGCATGATTTTTTTGCTTTATTTTAGTTCATGCACTTTATTTTAATTTGCCCATATTACTGGCAACGCACGTAAAACTTCTGTGTTTTCTGTCTTGGTTTGCACCTTGACTGACTGGTTTAATTTGATCTGCGGTCAATTCCGTGTCTTCAAGCTTTTCAAAATGGTCTATATTGATAAAACAGTGAATATGCATTAAATTACATGCCTATTATATAATAATTCTGCAGAATATGCAAATCACAAATATTATATAAAGCCAGTGACGTCACAAAATGTATCCAATTTAGGACAGGTATTTTGGAAAACTGGAATATCAAGTCACTCTGTATGAGAAGTGTTTAATCTTTACTAATTGCAGCAGGTGAGCACAGAGGAGAGGCGGAGTCACACACCTGTGCAGCCTCATGATGCCACGCCCTTTCCCACAGAGCGAGAGGTGAGTTTTACTTTCTCTCCACTAAGTACTCGGCGTATGACTACTGAATTACAATTATGTACTGAAGGCGTGTTATTGCAGGAACTGCTGATTGTTTTCTGAAGTTTTGACACTGGCTTTGCTGTAAGATGGATATCGATAGATATTTTTGAATCTGATTCACAAAACGCAAAATTCCAAAATATAAAGCTACGGATGTGCGTAGTAGTAATCTGATATAGCAACATTTCGGTAAATAAGTGATGTATATTCATTTCAGATTATTCCAGATTGATCTATAATAATCTAAATGAATCTCTAATCTATTTTTTCCCATTGGTTCGTATTCTTGCGTTTAAATGGCTGAAAGAACTCAACATTACACAAAGTGCAGAGACTTCTTAAAAATACATTATATTTGTGTAGTAGTTTAGAATATTGGTATTGAGCAACCTTTTTATTCTTACAATTGCCAGTTAAGTCCGAATGGCAAGTTATAAAGTCAAAAATTCTTTCTAACTCCCAGTCTGATGTTTTATCTCACAATTCTATCGTTTTTACTTTGAATTTTAGCGTTTTAACACACAATTCTGACTTTATAATTCAGATTATTGACTTAATAAATTGTTTAGCAAATGGGTTTTTCTCTTGTCGTTATGAAACGGCATATGTGATGGGTACGAAAGTCAAAATTTAGATTCGCAACTGTTAATGACCCACCACAAATATATATTTAGGATCGAGTCACTTTATAGCCAAAGTGTAATGATACAGCAATTTCTTCAAATTGCCGAAAGGTCACTAAATGCCGAAAAGTCACATGATCTATTGTTGCAATAACAGCACAGCTAATGTTAGCACAACCCTGACCTGAAATATGGTAAATACAGTATGTTTTATGTACAGTAACGTTCTGACTGTGTTCTTGGTTTGATGTTTCCAGCGTAACCTTCTGTTTTATGTGCAAATCGCAGCTCGGCTGAATCAGTGACAAGTGAAAGTGCATTGTGGGTAACCGGTGCGGATGTTCACAGGTCGATTGCTGCTTTGTTTTTTCGCTCATGTTGTTTTCCTTCTTTTGGAGATCTCCATCAGTTTCACCTCATCTCAGCGTTTCGCCGGCTCGGTGATGAGGAGCGTTTGCGTTTCCTCTCTGATGCAAATTCGTTTTATTAGATTGTCTTTTTAGAAGACGTGTAGACTGGGCATATTTCATTTTTTCTCCCTGTAGTTCAGGTTGGTATTTTATTAAGAGTGATCAGATGTAATCTTGCGTTCCTCATCACCGAGTCCCGGGTTCTTCTGCAGCAGAATGGCTGGATCTTCATGTTTGGTGTCTTCACTGGGTCTTTAGGCTTTAAAAAAACTTAAATATTGCTCATTTAAAGATGTTTTAGGCCTCTAGTGTCCCACAGTGGCAAAATGTAATTATTAAAATAAAAAAATTGACCAATACATTTTTATTACATGACTAGTGCAGCTTTATCAACCAAATAAAACAAACCAAATGTAGAGGAGGTTTAAATATTATTTTTTTCAAAAGGAATTATTTTTATTGTTTTTCTTAATTTTTTAGCAGATGGCTTAGAAAAGCCTGGCAAGTTTTTTCAAACTAATCCGACCAACTTAGAATCTTATAAGCCGAAGATTCAAACAATGATGAAATTGGAAAAAACCCACCCAGGACATTGTTTATTTAACTTCTTGAGACCTCTGTAATATTTGCTTTGCTAGTTTGGTATTTACCAGCGCAATAAGTGTAAAAATGAAACGTCATAGTTTTAAATTTTTTTTTTTACATGATTTAGTGCTTATTACATTTTTTTAATTACATTATCAGATTTAGAGATATCACATATGTCATGACTAAATATTGCCTCATTTTCATCGATCTTTCGAGTCCTAACAAAGTAGACATCTATTACCTAAACACCGCACTAGAATTTTACATAAATAATTAAAAATAAATAAAATTCTACCGTGCAAAGATTTGCGTCTCGCACTGCAGTCGACAGAACTTCCGTCCTATTCTCCACCACTTTCACTTTAACTTCAGTATACGCTTTCACAGTCGGACACCACTAGAGGTGCTCTGCATTTTAGCACGTCAGCCGGGGAACGTCCCGTGACAGTCAGTGACCTGACGAGGACACCAGGACCTAAGAGGTTAAAACTGACTGTGAGCAGTGAGCTAGTGGACAGTGGCCAGGAAAACAAACCTAGGAGAAGCTCAGTTCAGTTCAGTTCCAGAGCCGGTGAAGACCCCAAACGCTGTGTGTGTCCAGCCTGATGTGGAGTCAGTCTCCTTCTCTCTCTCACCTCTCTTTCTGTTTTCACAGATGCCTTTTCTCATGCGCTCTGTCGTCTCACTCATTTGTGTTGTTTTTCTCACTCTTCCTCACTCCCTGCTCCCGTCATTGCCGCGTTGGCGCGTGTCAGCTGCTGGCTGAGATGATAGCAGAACCTGCTTTTCTCTCTGAGTATACTATCTTTGCTCTGGACCGATCCAAACGACCCAAAGAGCCCAGTGCGGTGAGTCTGTCCTCACACGTCGCCTCTTCCTCCTCCTCCTCCTCCTCCTCCCCGCCAGACCGACAGCCGTCAGCAGCCTGACCCTCGACCCCTCTGACCCCTTCACGATGCCTTTGGAGGTTACGGGCCAGCGGAGGCCGTGTGACGAGATCACGTGACTCGAGGCCTCACTCCTCGCTGCTTCTCATTTCTCATTGGCTAGCAGTCTTACTGCGTTACTTACTTTAATCATGTGCAGACCCACACACACACACACACACACTCACGCACGCTAAACAGGGACAGACAGACGGACAGAGGCACTAAATCGATAGACAGACAGACAGACACACACACACACACACACACACACACACACACACTATAGTGTCAGACAAATTGTCTAGAAGAGCAGACACACTAAAAAGGGCGACAGACATTCATGCGCACACACACACACACACACACACACACACACACACACACACACACACACACTAAAGAGGGAGACAGACAGACAGACAGACAGACAGACAGACTAAAGAGACAGACACACACACACTGATTGTATGTTTGAATATTTGACAGACTAAAAGTGACACTAAACACACACGCGCACTAAAGGAACGGACAGACAGACAGACCGACTGACAGACAGAGACACTGAACAGACAGACAGACACACACACACACACACACTGATAGGACAGACAGACAGAGACACTGGACAGACAGACAGACAGACACAAACACACACGCACACGCACACGCACGCACACACACACACACACACACACACACACACACACACACACACACACGCACACACACACACACTGATAGGACAGACAGACACTCTAAAGTGCAAGACAGACAGACAGACAGATGCACTTAATGGGCAGACAGACAGACAGACAGACGGACACACTAAAAAGACAAACAGACAGGAGAGTGAGACTTGCTTTTTGGCTTTAAAGTTGAATCTCATTAAAATGAATGTGATTGTTACAGCAGACAGACAGAAGAATAGACACACAGACAGACACCGACACTAAAGAGACAGACACTGACACTAAAATTGTAGACAGACAGAAAGACAGACAGACACGCAGCAAACAACAACATGTTTGTTTATATTTTATGAAAAAAAAATATCACTCTTTTTAATACAGTATATAAACTGTATAGTACAGTATATAAACTGTATATGTACAGTATGTACTGTACTGTATGGAGGACATATACAGTGTATATTTACACGTCACAATTGAGTCGACATTTACTAGTGCCACTGCACGAGCTGTGACGGGGGAACGAGGAGTAGTGGAGAGCCGGGTCCGGTCTCACGCGTAACCCAAAGGCATCTGAGCTCTAACCCTGCATTCATCTCCCGGTGGCTTCTCCAGGAATGACTGTGTTGTTCCTGTAGCGTTAGTGACGCCGAGACCCCGCCCTGAATGATCCGCAGAGAGTTTAACCGCTTCGCTATAGGTGTACGTAAGCTAATGCTGCCAGCAGACTGTAGTGTGTGTGTGTGTGTGTGTTCAGCTGTAATGAAACAAATCAAGCGCTTTGTTTTAAAAATTATTGTGGTTTTTCTTTTACGTGCAATGTGGTTTAAAAAATTGTATATTAATGGTTGATATATGTAAATATAGAATGGTTTTGGCTTTTGTATAATGCGGTTGCGTTTGCTGCATAGTGCTATTATTTTATGAGAAAAATACAGTATTAATACAGTATATACACAAACATTTATATGTACGATGTGTATATACTGTGTGAATTTATGTTTATATATATCTATATATATATATATATATATATATATATATATATGCTGTTTCATTTACAACTATGTAAATCAGAATTTTGATACACGTTATTTTGTGTTTTTTTCCCCTCTGTATATCACAGAACAGAAAGAACAAAAATAGCCACAAAAGTGAAAGTAATCAAATTAAAGCGTTCAATTTCATTTTTATTGAAGAGCAGAGCAGAAGTTTAGCTGCTTTAAAAAAATTGCAAAGTGCAACACCAGGGAAATTGTTTTAATTAATGTTGTTTTTTTTAAGAACTATTTGACTTTAAATTGTATTTATATACTATACAAGTTTTGTACCATAATCGTTTTTAAAATGTCTTACTCTTAATATCTTTTTAAATTAAGTTAGTAATTAAATGTTATTCTATTTTTTTTAAGCAAAATGTGTTGTTTTATTCGTCATCGCTTTTTATATGGCGACAAAACTGAAGCGTTATGGTTTTTCAAAGATACCTTGAGTTTCGCATTGTTCGCATTGTCCTCGCCTTGACATGATGGAGATAAATGACGCGTTTCTGCTAATATTGACCAGAATTATGAGGAGTTATTTACAGTCACGACTCAAGATCGTTGTTCCTGACGTTCATGTTGACGGCACACGGACGTCGTTCTGATTGGTCGGAGAGGTTCTTTAAGCCCATCCCTTCTAGTGAGGTTGTTAGATACTGGATGAGTTTGTCAATATGGCCACTAGGGGCAGTATCAACATTGTGTCTCTGCTTTTAACCATCCAGTGAAGATATGCACATACACGTGGTGGTCAGTGTCTGTCTGAGTAACAACACGAGGTCTTCTGAGTGATGGCGGCCTTGATGTCATCTCTCTCCTGATTGGTCCAGAAGTGACTCCACCCCTCTCACAGAAGATACATTTGTGCCACTTTCTCCTTCCATACATCTGTGTTAATGTTGCTGAAGCGACTAATTAAAAAGGCTGAACTTAAGCATTTAGCATGTGAGTAATGAAGATGACTTCACTATTTGTTTCGTAAGTGAGATGATGGATTAACCCCGTGTGTTTATGTAGTAGTAGGTCCAGCGCGTGATGGTCACTAACTCCTGCTGTCTAACTGCTGGAGATAGTTGGTTAGTTTAACTCGGCTGCATGAGGCGGGTGGGACACGAGCCCCTGTATTTCTCAGGATGAGAGTAATCGGGGAGCAGCACGAGGACTAACCGGACCCCCGTGACCACCTCACACGCCGCTTGACTCCGTCTGCTTTGTGTTTCATCACAGGCGGCTGTAGGAGACGCCAGCAGCTTCAACGGAGATGGAGTCTCGTCTCAGGTTAGTCACACACACACACACCAGTGGTGTAAAGTACTTGAGTAAGTGGACTTTGTTACTTGAGTATTTTTGCTACTTTGTACTTTGTAAAATATAAGCACCTATTACTCTACTTGACCCCATTAGTGATTGAGTATCTGTACTCTTTTCTCCACTACATTTGAATGGACACTTACCATTACTTGTTATGTTGTGATAAATAACTTTTTTGATGATGATGATGATGGTGGTCTTGTTCACTGCAGGCAGTCTCATGATGATAATAGTGATGAGGATAGTGATTATGGTGAAGATGATGATGATGATGGTGGTCTTGTTCACTGCAGGCAGTCTCATGATGATAATAGTGATGAGGATAGTGATTATGGTGAAGATGATGATGGTGGTGGTCTTGTTCACTGCAGGCAGTCTCATGATGATAATAGTGATGAGGATAGTGATTATGGTGATGAGAGTGATTATGATGATGGTGGTGGTCCTGTTCACCGCAGACAGAGAAGTCTCAGGATGATATAATGATAGTGATGATGATAGTGATGTTGATCAGAATCGGAATCAGAATCAAGTTTATTGCCAGGTTCTGTGGTTACAGAGCTAGGAATATGTCTTGGTGTCAACCATCGAGGCAAGATTGATGATGATGATGGTGGTCCTGTTCACCACAGACAGAGGCGTCTCATGATGATAATTATGATAGTGATGATAATGATGTTGATGATGATGATAGTGATGATGATGATGGTGGTCCTGTTCACCACAGACAGAGGCGTCTCATGATGATAATTATGATAGTGATGATAATGATGTTGTTGATGATGATAGTGATGATGATGATGGTGGTCCTGTTCACCACAGACAGGTGTCTCATGATGGTAATATTGATGATAATAGTGATTATGGTGATGATGATGATGTTGATGATGATGATAGTTATTATGGTGATGAGAGTGATTATGATGATGGTGGTGGTTCTGTTCACAGCAGACAGAGGAGTCTCATGATGATGATAGGGATGATAATAGTGATTATGGTGATGATGATGATGATGATGGTTATTATGGTGATGAGAGGGATTATGAATGGTGGTGGTTCTGTTCACAGCAGACAGAGGAGTCTCCGTCTCTGGTTCAGAAGCTGCAGCAGAAGGTGTCTTCAGTGGAGTCTCTGTTCCGGGGTCCGGCTCGGGGTGAGGGTCTGTTCCGCTCGGCTTCACGGGACAGTCTGGTCCGGACCGCCTCCCGAGAGTCTCTCACTCTGGTGGGAGAGAGCGACGCCCCCTACGACCCCCCGTCAGACATCGAGAGCGAGGCGGAGGACTGGCCCGGTGGTCCCGAGGGTCTGTCCCGAGAGCAGCTGCTGAGCCGCCTGCAGCGGGTGGAGAGGAGTCTGGGTAACTACAGAGGGAAGTACTCGGAGGTGAGTCGACGGTAATTTTTTTAGAGGTTATGACTTGATTTGGTTTGCTCTACTCATCCACGTCTCTAGTTCTCTTTCTCACTCCAGCTCTGTTGGTCTGTCTATGTCTGTCTCTCCTTCTCCATCCATCTGTCTGTACCATTCATCCCACACACTCTTTCCCTTTCCATCCATTCATCTTTCCCTTCCTATGTCATTGTCTTTTTTCCTCTTTTTCACTCCTTCTTTCCTTCATCCATCTCTCTTTGTCTTTGTTTGTTCACACACTCACTCACTCACTCACTCTATCTATTGTCTATCTTTTTATCTCTTTGTCTCTCTTTTACTCACTCTCTCCCTCCCTCTGTCTATCCATTTGTCTATGTCTCTATTTTTCCATCTAATTTACTTCCACTCTTTTCTCTCTTTTACTCTCTTAATTCTTTAAATTATATTCATACCTGCATATTTATACGTTTTCTCCCTTGTCTCTTTTTTACTCCATCCGTCTCGTGACTTCTGCCTGTTTCTCTGTTTATCCCTCTCTCTCTCTCCCTCTCCCTCTCCCTCTCCCTCTCTTTCTCTGTCTCTTTCTCTGTCTCTTTCTCTGTCTCTGTCTCCTTCTCTGTCTCTCTCTTTCTCTGTATCTACCTCTGTCTTTCTCAGTCTCCGTCTCCTTTGTCTCCGTCTCTGTCCATCTCTGTCTCTATCTCTCTCTCACTCTCTCTCTCTCTCTCTCTCTGTCAGGTTCTCTCAGACACTTATAATTTGGAGTCTTACTGACGTTGTATATCTCATCGTGTCACTACAAAAAAAAAATCATGATAACAACAACAACTTTGAGATCAGATGTTAGTGATCAATAATTTGTCCAGCAGTAGATGTGTGATCACTTTTCTCTGTCTGTACCTAGTTGGTCATGGCCTACAGAACTGTGCAGCGGGACAAAGAGAAAACACAGGTAGTTCTGCGTTCAAACCTCTGGTGGATTTCTCTCGACACGGACTCTCTCTGTGTTTGCAGGTGATTCTCAGCCAGAGTCAAGACAAAGCTCTGAGAAGAATAGGAGAACTTCGAGAGGTTCGTCTTCCAGCCCTCCGAGCTTTGAAACCGACTCAAAAGGATTGTCCTGATCCAGTTGTGTGACGTCCACAGGAGCTTCAGATGGACCAGCAGACCAAGAAACATCTGCAGGAGGAGTTTGACGCCGCTCTGGAGGAGAAGGACCAGATGATCACTGTGCTCCAGACTCAGGTACGTCTCATCCGGCTATTCCAGCTCTACTCAAACTGAAGATTTAACCTCTTGAGACTCGAGCGCTGAAATTATATTCTTTTTAAATTTAGCTTTGCCAGTTGTGTTGTTAGGAGGGAAAAACGCCATTTTGATCGACATGGTTTAATGTTGGAGATCTTACAAATGTTATAACTAAATATTATTACTTCTACACGTCTTACCTAAACATCACGCTCATAATTTTCGGTAAATTATAAAATAAATACCTCCTTTGCAAAGACTTGCGTCTCACACTGCAGAACATTTGTCTTATTCTCCGTCATTTTGGCTAGAACTGGAACTAGAGATGCTCTAAGATTGGTTTTAGCACGTCTGGGGTTAACACAGCAGGTGGGATCATTTCTGTGATGTCAGTACACAGACGAGGCCATCAGGACTCAGCCACGCCCGAAAACACAACAAGCCTTTGTTACAATAACACAATAACAAAAACAATAACAAAAGTACGTATGATAATGACACGTCACTTTAATAATAATAATAAAAAGAAAACGCTCTTTACTCACTTAAGGGTGTGAATAACAAGTTAAACTTGATCTCGGCTGTGATTGAGATTCATTTTGGTGTAAACGTGGAGCACAAGTGATGGTGGACACTGACTAGACACATAGTCTAAACACTAGTATTGATCTGTGTGTGTGTGTGTGTGTTTTGTATTTAAAAATATATATATTTCCCTACTGTGAAAAAGATGTGTGTGTGTGTGTGTGTGTGTGTGTGTGTGTGTGTGTGATGCCAGCTTGTGATCTGTGGTCTTGGAGTCTCTGACCTTTCAGACTGAGACACATAAAAAGTTCATATTTTAAAAGGCATTTCCATGAGAGCCATATAATATATTTCTTTGAATCCATAAGTAAGACCACCACACACAACATTTCCACTGCTCCATTGTTAGAATATTTTTAATATTTAATAACTTAAATCTTATTTCCAATATTAATATTAAGCTCTTATTATATTCTAGCCTGCGTCTAGAAGCGGCCAAGGCTGAACGCTGTTGAATTGTTTATACTCGTGTCTCCAAAAGAGATAGATTAGTAAATGAAATCTAGATGATAATAATAATAATCTAAAAAGCTGTTTTGACTTATAATATTCCCCCACAGATCCATCGGGAACAATGCAAGATAATTTGACGTTGACGTAAATCCCAATTCCGGTAAACTTCTAAGCAAGGACACTGGAGCCTCTCCGAGCTAAACTTCTGTGTCAAAGGTTAAGAAACGTTTAAACTAAGAAATCCTCACATTTACTTAATATTTATATTAATA
>MU204328.1:103064-114337 GCA_017309775.1 Paedocypris sp. Pulau Singkep | reverse complement strand
AAGTGCAATACTATATTTTTCATTACCAATTTAAGTTGTGTGCCTTTGTACAATCAGTGGGATAAGTTGCAATGCCTAAATGTGAATGATAAAGGTAAATTGCACATTTGTAAGGAATTATGAGGAAATTCTTGGAATGTTTTGTAAAAGCATAGTTCATTAAAATTCAATGTTCCTAATGTTCTTGTGCTTCTTTACATCAAAACAAAGAAAATACATTATATTTTTGATATTTAATGCAGAGTATGGTATAATTTTAATGGTCCGGCCCGCCTGACATCTCCTTAGGTCGTATGTGGCCCGCTATGCGAAATGAGTTTGAGACCCCTGGTTTAGACATTGTGAAGTCAGTGAGCATGAGACGAGGTCAGGGAGGATGCGATCTGCCACATGGCCCTCATTAGTGCAGAATTTGATTATCATTCATGGAAAGTGAGATTTTCCTATGTGCTGAAATTGAATAACAACAGCTCGTGACCTAAACAGGTCCTTGCGTGTTCGAAATTCAGCCCAAGACTGAGATGCTAATGAATCAAATGTTTTATTATAGAGAATTTTAAGTACAAGCACATTGAAACGAGATCAAGAATATATTGAACAGCGCTGGAGAAAGAGCAGTGTCGATATTTTGTCCTCTGCCGATCTTCTGTATGTGCGGCTTTTATACATTTTCTGGGGAAGCCAATGTCAGATTTGACTTTTGGTTCCTGGGCGCAGTCTGTTTTAAATTAGTCCTTTTCAGGGGTGTAAGGTACTTGAGTAAATGTACTTCGTTGCTTTACTTAAGTATGTTTTTGGCTACTTTACACTTGCACAAATGTCAAAAATATAAGTAACTTTTACTCTCTACTCCACTGCATTTGTGATTGAGTAGCAATACTTTTCACTCCTACATTTGAACGAACACTTATTGTTTCTCGTTACATTGTAATTGTGCGCGACAAGCCAGAATCGATTTATACCACGGTTAATTTCTTGGGCGGACGAGGCGAATATCGCCATCTTTAGGCTGCTGAAGGTAATTGTGAATTAGAAACCACAAGAACGCGAATTAGGGGCGTAACAATGTGTTTTACAAATGTTATTATATAATATATAACTTTATATAATACATATAATATATAATTTACTAATTAGATTAATCATTTTACTTTATATCTACTTGCAAATTTAAGTGATTGAGACTGACTTTTTGTTCTTTTTTACTACTTTGTTAAATTAGTAAAACAGAAAATTGAGGTTAAATTCTGATTCTGTCTTGGAAAACAATAGTTTGTTTTCACATTTCTTTTTTTTGGGGGGGGGGGGGCTATATTGAGCACGAATAAAAAAAACTTCTTAATACTTTAGTTCTTTTCAAATGGGATATTTTGCTACTTTGACTCAAGTCTTTTTGAGATTGGTGACTTGTTACTTGTATTGGAGTCATTTTTACAGTAAGTATCTGTACTTTTACTCAAGTATGGCTGTCCGCTACTCTTTACACCCCTGGTCCTTTTGGTTCGAAGGATAATCTTTTGTTATTCAACAATGACTATCTGCCAACACCACCCCCATGAATGCCCCTCCCTCCAGTGACGTCACCGCTACATGATATCACTGAGTCCCTCTCACAACAGTTTGCACACGGTTCCATCCACAGCAACGTTAGGAGATTTAAACTACATCGTGATCTGGGTACGTACTGCTTTCTTTTAAACAATAGCTATAAATAAATCTAATGCCTCGACTAAAAGCCTGTGTTTGTCTTGCTAACAACCGCAAACACGTCACGTGATCGCGAGCGCTGCGCTTAGACTTTAGTGCTCTTATAATTGTTATATTGCGCTCTATTTTTTTTTTTTTTTTTTTGTTATATATTTATTTGTTTTTTCTTTTTGATTTGGTTTGGAATGTTCTTTATATAATCCATACTTTGTGTATTTCATTGCAAGAGTATTGTTGTGTTTTTTATTTGAAAGTTTTAAATGTTTTGTAAAATTATTTACTTTGACAATAAAAAAAAAATTAAGTTAAAAATTTAACTTAAATTTAAGTTAAGTTAAATCTGGGCACCAAAAGTAAGGTTTAATAAAGCAGCACTGGAGAAAAAGATGTTTCCTACCTGTGATTAACATAAAGTTTTGTTTATTTCGCGAAGCTGTTTTGAATTGTAATGCTAACGCGGCTTTCTTTGTCTTACGTTTTTCACGACTGAAGTAGTGACACTTTAACTAAAACTACCATCACAAATATTACCAGAAGAACATCTGACGTGACGCACACAAAGTTACCTCAGCTTAAAGTCTAAACACACACATTTGAAATCATTTATTTGATGAGATTTTTAATGGTCCTCAACTCAAAGAATCTCAGGATGGTTTTTTCGCTTTAAATTTAAACTTTAAGTTTTAAATTAAAATATATATTTGAATTTACATTTATTTGTTGTTGCATCAAAATTGTCAATATGTTTATTGCATTTTGCCTTTTTTTGTAAAGTCTACCTTATTTGCAATTTAAATCACTGCTGCTGCTCTTTGCTCTTTTTATATGTAACACATTGTATTATTATTATTAATATTATATGTAGTCATTGCATACATTATTCGCCCTTGAACATAAATCTTCTTTTGTGTTTACTATAATTGTTCAAGAATTAATACGGATTCATTCAGGAGAACTACGTATGTTACAAAACTGCCAAAAACACTTAAATATATCTGGTTTTTTATTATTGGACGCAGAATACTGTATTTTTCGCCGTATAAGACGCACTTTTTGTTCCCCAAAACTGAGGGTGAAAAGTTGGTGCGTCTTATATGGCGAATGCAGAGATGCACAGAGCAGGGTCACCTCTATCTTAGTATGCAATACCGCGGTTCTTAACATAATTGGCAAAATCTGAGAGAGAAAGGGGCGAGCGGGCGGACGAGAGAGAGAAAGAGAGAGAGGGGGGGGTGTCTACGGTAGCTTTGTTTCAGGTCTTCGTTCATAAATGTTGTCTCGCTTTCTTTCTCGCGCAGATTCTTGTGAAACAATGAAACCATGATTTCCAAACGAAAACAGACTTTGATCAAAATAAAACAAGCAGATATTCTCGCGCGCGTCTTTAAAACTAAAACAGCCGCTCTTCTCTTAAAGGCACAGCGCAGACAACGGAGCGGCACGCATTTGCGCGTCGCGTGTGTGATCTATTAATTCAGTCTGTTACGCTGCTTTCTGTGTTTGATTAGCAATGTTCGTGCCGTCATTGGCAGTTGTAAGTTACAACTTGTAACTAAACTAACGTGTAATACTGTATTAAGGTGTTTATATACTTATGAGTGAATTTATATACATAAAATAATATTGTTGTGGAAGTATCAGTTAATTAAAGTGTGTAGAAAATGTTTTAACCCATTTGTAACTATGTAATCAAGGGCGTAGGTCATAAAGGTTAGAAGGGCCAGTTGTGAGTGGTACGAAAATGGTTTTTCCTGGGTGACCAGTTCTAAGGTTAAAGATTAAGAGGTGCGACCATATGTGAGCGGTAAAATAGTAGAATGTTCTGTGTGACCAGTTTTAAAAATGTGTGATCATGTGTAAATGGTAAAATATTACAGGCGTTCTGTTTGATCAGTTGTGAGTTTTCAATGTGTGATCATTTATGAGTGGTTAAAGATTAGAAGGTTTCTGTTTGATCAGTTGCAAGTTACATCCTGTTGCTGGACCATCTGCTATGTTCTATCATGTTTGTGGGGTATATAAGGGAGCCAGTGGATGGAGAGGGGAGAGCGCCGGCCTGCAGGTTGATAAAGAAGTTCTTCTGCTATTACATCTTTTACTCAACCAATCAATCAATCAACTTTATTTATAAAGCACTTTAAAACAATTGTAGCTGACAACAAAGTGCTGTACACAGAGGGTCCAAAAAGGACAACTAAAAACAGTAAAAGCAACACAATGTAAAACAAGACTTTAAGAAACAATATAACAAGACGGCAATTAAAAGTACTCAAGACGAGAAAAACCAATAAAACCAACATGCTGTGTTTCATGCTGAGTTGAACGCCAGGGAATAAAAATGTTTTTAAATGGAGCTTCCGCTTACACATGGGGGTTTTCAGGAGCAGCTGGTTTGCTGACCTGAGGGTCTTGGTTGGAGCAAAGGGAGTGAGCAGTTCCCTGAGGTATGCGGGGGCGGGCCGTTTAAGGATTTAAAAACAAATAAAAGGATCTTAAAATGCACTCTGTAATGCACAGGGAGCCAGTGAAGAGAAGCTAAGATGGGAGTGATGTGCTCTCTCTTACGCGCTCTGACCAGCAGACGGGCAGCTGCATTCTGAACCAGCTGGAGACGTGACAGTAATGTCTGACTGATGCCAAAGTATAAGGAGTTACAGTAATCCAGCCTCGATGTAGTAGGGCGTGGATTACTACCTCAAGCTGCTGCCGTGTCAGAAAGGGCTTTACCTTTGCCAAGCGCCTAAGGTGAAAAAAGCTTGATTTCACCACTGCGCTAATTTGGGAGTCCAGTTTAAAATCACGATCCATCTTGAAACCCAGATTAGAGACTACCTGTTTCTCAAACTGGGCCAGAGAACCTAGGTCACCTGGGTGACCTTTACCACACCGGCTAGCCTCAAACAACACAACTTCTGTTTTTTTACTGTTAAATTTAAAAAAACGTAAAGACATCCAGGCTTTGATGTCATCAAGACATGACAGAAGTGAATTTAAGGAGCAGGCATACACTTTTTTTCAAAGGCATGTAGATCTGGCAGTCATCTGCGTAACAATGGAAAGAGATTCCATGTTTTCTAAAATTTGAACCTAGTGGAAGAATGTATAGTGAGAATAGTAGAGGTCCGAGAATTGATCCCTGGGGGACACCGTAACACAGTTGAGCTGTGGAAGATTCATAGCAACCAAGGTTCACGCACATGGATCTATCAGCTAGGTATGACTTGAACCATTCAAGGGCAATACCATGGATGACCACTAGGTGCTGCAAACGAGAAATTAAAATACTATGGTCCACAGCAGTGGTTCCCAACCTTTTCTTGTTTGAGGCACCCTTGGAAAGCCTTTCAAAAGTTCCCGGCACCCTTATAAAGAAATAGATATTTAAAATCTCCGTAGCTTTTTAATTATTATTTATTTATTTGTTTAATTTCGAAAGTTTGCATGCAACAACACCTTATACCTAGTCCTAGATGATATGAGAAAACTAGGGATGCACCGAAATGAAAATTCTTGGCCGAAACCGAAAAAAGAGGAAAGCCTGGCCGAAAACCGAAACACAGAAACAATTGTATTTATTGCTATGATGGTGTACTAAATTTACTAAAACAAAGGCATTGCAATTGCATAAATCAATAATGAAGTTTTAAAGAATAAATGAAATAAAATGCGTTACAAATATGCAAATATTTATCAAGCATATTGCAACACTCGAGTATAAAATATAATTCAAACTAAAATGTTTAACTTGACCTGCTGGCCTGCTGAAATGTTGTAAAATTAAATGTTCCTCCATTAACAATTGCATTTAAGTTTAAAGTGCATTCAGAACAAGTGCAAAGGATACAACATTTTCTCTGCAGGTCTTAATAATAGTATAAATAGGTTGCTGTTGAGCTTGTCATCTGACTGACATTTGAGAAAGATTTGAGACTGTATTTAAATAAGGCCAATTACATTTTAAAAAGTTTAAAACGTTTAAAAAATAATGCATGATTATAACTTTATTAACGCGGGGTTTAAACTTTGAAAAGTAGCAAACAAGGAAGTACAAAATGCCTTTAAAGGCAATACTTGCTCCGCCCACTTTCGGCGCCTCAGACTGTCATTCTGCGGTTCTGCAGTCGGTGGCTTCTCCAGAGGATTCGAACATATTTCTACAGATTGCGCGCTACAGACTCTAAGCGCGGACTTTTCATAGTTTTTACCGTGGTATTTACCGCCACTTTGGGCGCTTTAGAGCTGCACTAAAGGATTAGCGTCCGCTACAGACGCATCAGACAAGCTGATCTCTTTAGTTTGCTGCTCAAACGGAGTGAGAAGAGAGAGAATGTTCTCTAGTAACTGGTGAAAAGTGATCGGCTCCGCTATGTGCCGCAGCTCTTACGCTCTCTGCTTACGTCATCAACTTTCGGCCGTGCTGTTTCGGTGAAAAAAGTGTTTCGGCCGAAAAACCGAAAATGCACTTTTTGGCCATTTTCGGTGGCCGACAATTCTCTAGAATCCCTAGAGAATACTGTTTACACTGATTCTGCCTTAATAAAAAAAATAAAAAATTTTCCCCGAAATTTTGGCGGCACCCTCAAAAGATCTCACGGCACCCCTTAGTGCCGGGGCACACCGGTTGGGAACCACTGGTCCACAGTATCAAATGCAGCGGTCAGATCTAGGAGAACCAGGACTGCAGGGTCACCAGAAGTTGCCAGAAGGATATCATTAAAAACTCTTAAAAGTGCAGACTCAGTGCTATGGCAGGGTTTAAAACCGGATTGAAAAACTTCTAAAATATTATGCTGATCTAAAAAAGATTTTAACTGCGCATACACTATCTTCTCTAGAATTTTAGAGACAAAGGGCAGCTTGGAGATCGGCCTAAAGTTGTCCAAAACTGCTTGATCAAGCCCTGGTTTCTTCAGCAGGGGCTGCACTACTGCACGTTTAAAATGTATTGGAACAACACCAGATTCAAGACTGCTGTTAATGATAGATAAAACTGTGAGCCCAATACTTGGAAAAACCTCTTGAAAAAGACGAGGAGGGATGGCATCTCTAGGGGAGCCGGATGGCTTGATATGGCTGATCACTTCTTCTAAAAACTCAAGACTCACAGGTTCAAATTGATCCAACACGGCTGAGAGAGCGGCACATTGTGAGGGGTCAGAGGCAGGAGCTGAGATACTTGCCCTTGTGGAGATAACTTTATCAGAAAAAAAGCGCAGAAAATTCTTGGCCATCTCGACTGATGGTTCTACGTACATCATGTGATTGTGGAGGGTTTAAAACAGAATCAATGACCTTATTCAGCACACGCGGGTTTTGCCCATTCACACTAATGATGTTGGAGAAGTATTCCCTACTCGATTAATCGACTAATCTATCGACTAATTTTTTGATTATTCTAGCAATTATATTTTGCCCAAATGATGATTTGTTCATAAAAATTTAATAAACATGCTATTTGGAGTTTAATTAACACTGTCTTTTTTTAAACACAAAGGCCATATGAAACATATATAAAGTATAAACTATAAATAAGGTATAAAGATAAAATATGCTATTCAAAATGTGCAAAGGAAATAACAAAGAGATTAGAAAAACAATAGAAATACGCTATAATATAAAATATGCTATTCAAAATGTGCAAAGGAAATACCAAAAAGTTTAAAATACAATAGAAATACAATAAAAACAAGATATGAAGATAAAATATGAAATATGAATAAAAATACAAAAATTCCGAGTACAACTGAAACGCCAAAGTGAGTTGAAGACAAATGTACAAAAGTGACTCGATTCGTGTCTCAAAAGTGTGGGAGCTAAATGAAAATCATATAATCAAAGCTTCATAGTTTAGACATTGTGAAGTCAGTGAGCATGAGACGAGGTCAGGGAAGATGTGGTCTGCCACATGGCCCTCATTAGTGCAGAATTTGATTAACATTAATGGAAAATGTAATTTTCATATGTGCTCAAATTGAATAGCAAAAGATGCGCCTACGAATCAAAAGGACTAATTGAAAACAGACTGCGCCCACGAACCAACAGATAAATGGGAAGAAAAGTCAAATCTGACATTGACTTCCCCAGAAAATGTATAAAAAGCCGCACGGACAGAAGATCGAGAGAAACCAGCAGAGCCAAACCTGACACTGCTCTCTCTTCAGCGCTCTCGTTTCAACCAGCTTGTACTTGTAAATTTCTTTGTAATAAAACATTTGATTCATTAGCATCTAAGTCTTGAGCTGAATTTTGAACACGCAAGGACCCGTTTAGGTCCATCAAAAGTGACTCTGGTTAAAGTGATGATTAAAAAGTGCCTGTGATCCAGCAAGTGTTGTAAAGGTGACCGGTTAATGTCAAAGTTCCAAGTGAACAGTGCAGTGATGATTAAAGTGCAGTCAGAGGGATAGATAGACAGTTCTGGAGGTAGTTGCTGGGACACCCTGGTTCAGACTCCGTACGGCCTGCGGGAAGAAGCTCCTCCTCATTCTCTCCGTGTTTGCTCTCAGGGAACGGAAGCGTTTTTCTGAGCGCAGCAAAGAGAAGAGTCCATTGTTGGGATGGCTGAGGTCTTCTACGATCTTCCTGGACCAGCACCACTTGTTGTAGATGTCCTGCAGTACAGGGAGCCCGTTCCCAAACCAGGAGGTGATGTTTCCTGTCAGGACGTTCTCCTTGGTGCAGGTGTAAAAGTTCTTGAGCACCTGAGAGGGGAGTCTGAAGTCCCTTAAGCAGGGGTGCCCATTGCGTCGATCGCAATCTACTGGTCGATCGCCAAGGCATTGTGAGTAGATCGCATGACATTGGGAAAAAAAAGTCGAGGAAAAAAAAGTTTAAAAACTCTAGCAACTTTGCGAGTAAGAGATCGGCTAAAAATTAGTTTAAAAGATGTCGACTCTACCCCACACGCAATCTTAATCCAGCATTTACACGATTCTGTCAAACTCTAATTTCCGACGAGCGTCTCTCTGTCAGCTGTGTGCGCGCTCCCATCGGGGCGGAGTTCCGTGCGCAGCAGTGGTCACGTGCGCTTGTTATGTGCCTATGAGTCGGGTGCTAGTCGAGATAAAAAAAAAACATACAATAAACGAGAATGAGTGAGCAAACACAACGGTCAAGTAAGTCTGCTATCAACTCGGACATTTTCGTACCTGAAAAAGGATTTTATTCTGAAGTGTGTGTTTACTGCGTTTTAAAACCATATATAAAGTGGGGTGATGGCAATATACAGCAAACATCTACAGTTGAAGACAAAATGATTTAATAATACCTTTATTAAAGTAACAAAGTATTAAAACTGTGTGTGTGTTTATATATATATATATATATATATATATATATATATATATATATATATATATATAGCCGGTAGATCGCTTTGACTAGGTCATTTGAAAAGTAGATCGCGAACCGAAAAAATGTGGGCACCCCTGCCCTTAAGCCTCTTGGGTGGTACAGACGCAGCCGGGTCTTCTTTACCAGGGTGTTGATGTGGCAGGACCACCAGAGATCCTGCACGATGTGAACACTCAGATACCGGAAACTTTTCCGCTTTCTGTGTTCGATTAGCAATGCCGTTGTGGCGTCATTAAAAGTTAATTTTGTTCTGTCATCCTTCCTGAAGCCAAAATGTGTCCTAATGACAGAGACCTTCCGGAGACAATGATACGCAGAGCGGAAAAACCAACGTTAGAGTAACAAACAGTTTTAATCCAAGCATCAGCATATCATTATCCGATTACATGAAAGTCATGGCATCATTATATACCGATACAAACATGCATTGTTGTAAAGAAAGTCCAATGACGAAAGAACAGCGGGTGGGAGTTGGTCTCTTGGTCCAATGACCAACGAGAGGGATCGAGATGGGATGGTTTGAATGATCCAATACCGAATGAGCACCGGGGAGCCACGTGTAAGTCTTTCATCTGGTTGACAACAAAAGCCACGGAGGTATATGTAAGTGACGTGCGCCGGCGTCAGGACATTGTCGACGGGGGTCCCTCTGTGTGTGTGTCCGAGCCTAACAACAGCGGGTCTCTGTGTGTCCGGACATGGGGGAGAACCATTTGTCATGATTAAGACAGTGGAAACACAAAGCAAAGTAGAAACACAGAAATAGCAATGCACCAAAGCATAAATGTATTACAATGGAACAGAGATAAAATCCAAAAGGCATACAAGAATAAATCATTTCTCACAGATCTCGATCATACTTTTTTGTTTCCCACACTTTTGACCAATTTCTTGCCATCGTCTGCTCTGTTAGTTTCCCGCGCCGCCATGTTTGAAAAAATGAAAACAACAAGCGATTTTTGCATCGACGTATTTACGTAATCGATTACGTCGACCACATCGACTACTCGTTGCATCTCTACAGTGGTACATCATTTTACAAACGACTCCTCGAGAAAACGTCGTCTCTCTTTTTTATTACTCAATTTACTTGACTATATTCTTTACACTTAAGATATGTTTTTCTATTACTGTGTTAAATGTAATGTTTCATGTAACACATTCGTGCTTTTAGTGTATAAATGAACCGTAACAAGCTAGTATTCCATTGGAATGTAGTTGTAATCCATTGGAATCCACTTACATTGTATTTACAGAATTTTTGCAAATTACAGTCTTACACAGCGTGTGAAAACCAGAGCGAGATGGCATTCTTTCTGGTCTTTTTTTGTAAATGTTGTCACGCCAAGATTTACAAAAAAAAAACAGACTTTGATCAAATTAAAACAAGCTGAATTTTCTCGCGCGCCTCTTTAAAACTAAAACAGCCGCTCTACTCTTAAAGGCACAGCACAGACAACACAGTTGTCACAAAATATTGAACAAAAAACGCCCTGTATTTATTCAAATTGGTACAGAAGTGAAAGGCCAGATTTGTGTTGTAATTACATTATTTTGTTCCTAAATAACTGTTTCATGTGGTGAAATACATGTTTTATTGTTTTCAGGTTTGATTTGGGTGAAAGAGAAAGAAAAAGTGAAAAGGACGTGGAAGAGGAGCTTTTCAACAACATAAATGAACAATCTTCTATTCATTGTTTAAAGACAGACAGAAGTTCTAGTTGAAACAGCAGTGTCGGGTTTCATACTGTACGGAGATTTATCATTAATCAACAGTACCAACCAAACTCTTCTAGAAACTCACGCAGGAAAAAAAGATTTGGCAGCCCACACTTTTTTAACACTTTCAGTAGAAGGGAAGTTATTGTCCAGCAAATTTACTTTTGGGGAAAAAAGTGTGATTTTCGTAACAAGATGCCTGAAGATTATCTCAACAAAGATGTCCGAATTCTCAAAAATGTTAAACACCCAAGCAAACACAAGTGTCTTCAGTGTAATAAAACTTTCACTATCTACAGTAAACTAAAGAGTCACATGAGAGTTCACACTGGTGAGAAACCATTCTCCTGTTCTCAGTGTGGGAAGAGTTTCTCACGGAAGCAAAGTCTGAATACCCACATGAAGATTCACACTGGTGAGAAACCATTCTCCTGTTCTCAGTGTGGGAAGAGTTTTTCAGAGAAGAAACAGCGGAATATTCACATGAGGATTCA
>MU204328.1:77309-89262 GCA_017309775.1 Paedocypris sp. Pulau Singkep | reverse complement strand
GTTTAATCGTCTTGCTAACCGCCGCTAACACGTCACGTGATCGCGAGCGCCGCGCTTCGACGCAGCCACGGTTGCGCGTGCAAACTGCAAGTTCTATAACCTCCGTTAAATCTGGGCACCAAAAATTAAAAGAATCATCCCTTTCCACCTCATTCTATCCTGAGTATCTTCCACCCTGACCCCAGACAACCTCATGTCCTCTCTTATAACTTCGAGGTCTTTAAATCCAATTTTGAATTCAAATATACTTTTAAATTTCAATTTTGTTGTTGCATCTAAATTGTCTATGTTTTTTTAGTGCTGTACAACGAATAATTTTTTTTAAACTAGTTAATTGCACTTCCCCAAACCAAATTAATCACGGTTAAGTGCACATAAAAAAATATGATCAATTGTTATAATTAAAAATTATATATAATAATAATTAAATGATTTTTTATTAAACAAATAATGAACTGAAGGTTGTTTTATTGGAGTGTAAAATATAAATGAATGTAACCCCAACACAAAACAAACACTCGTTTTGATACTGTAATATTTAGTGCATTTAGGGTATTATAACAATAAAATATTTTCAAGAGTATTCCATAAACTTTCCACAATATAAGTAAGAGTAAGAGGCTTTTACTGTCATTGTATATTGTACAACGGAATTTGTACAAATTAGCAAAATAAAAATCCAGCATGCAATACAATAAACGCAATAATAAAGAAATGCAAAGGAAAAATAAACAAAACAAAATAAAAATTCAATATATATATAAAAGTATAAAAGAAATATACATATAAAAAGGCACTTGTGGGATTGATATACATGTAATGTACAGTATACATTGTGCAAACGGCTGAGTGCAAACATGCTTTTTAAATAACTGTATGTTATGTAGCGAGGGGCGTGGCACAGACTATAGCCCTGGGGGGAAAACTGTTCTTCAGTCTGTTTGTGTGTGTTCTGATTGTTCTGTATCTTTTCCCTGATGGGTTGGATCTCTGATGATGTTGCTAGCTCGCTTCTGATTTCAAATTTCAAACTGAAATTTGAGCCTCCTTCACCAGGTGGGATGTGTTAATGGTCCAAGTGAGATCTTTTGATATGTGCAGACCCAGGAATTTGATGTCGTTCACCCTCTCTACCTCCTCGCCCTTTATGTAAAGAGGGGGTGGTGATGTTTTCTTGACTCTCCTGTAGTCTACAACGATCTCTTTTGTCTTGGCAGTGTTCAGAAGCAGATCGTTGTTCACACACCATTCAATGAGATGTTGGACATCCTCTCCATTGTGAGTCTCATTGTTGTCTGAAGTCCTCCCCACTGTTGTGGTGTCATCAGCAAACTTCTCTATAGTGTTTGAAGAGGAGTGAATGGGTGTGGAATCGTGTGTGAAAAGGGTGAAAAGAGCTGGGCTCAGAACGCAGCCCTGCGGTGCTCCTATGTTTATGGTGATGATTGATGATGTATGGCTTCCTACCCTGACGTTCCGTGGTCTGTCGGTGAGGAAATTAAAAATCCACGCGCAGAGTGTGGTGGTTAGTCCCAGGTCATTCAGTTTGTTCACAAGTTTGTGTGGCACAATGGTATTAAATGCCGAGCTAAAGTCCACAAATAGCATCCTAACATCTGTATTGGGATGCTCCAGATGAGTGAGGCCGGAGTGAAGTGCAATTGAAACTGCATCTTCTACTGATCTGTTCCTGTAGGCTGGCCAGGTCGGCAGGGATGTTGGCCTTGATGTGTGTAAGGACAAGTTTCTCAAAGCACTTCATAATTATTGGTGTCAGAGCGACGGGAAATAATAAGCATGGCAAATATGTAAAGTAGCAAACGAGGAAAAAATACCAACACATACTCATTGTAATTTGTAAGCTTGAGAACATTTATTCAAAATGATAATGTAGAAACAAGTCAGCTTAGTTCTTCCTTACATTCAGTCAGATGCTGAGTGTTGAATGAGCTTTTCTGTCTGTCAACACACAAATCGCTGAAACTTTTTTTTTTTTTTTTTTTTTTTTGAAAAATATACTATGGCACTTTGATTAAGTCGCTGCTGCTCTTTATATTTAACACATTACATTCTTATGATAATAATAATAAAAAGAAGAAGAATATGTAGTCATTGCATACATTATTCACCCCTGAATGTTCTTTTGTTATTAATATAATTGTTCAAGAATGAATACGGATCAATTCTGAAGAAAGCAAATCAGACAATGTTTACTGAACTACGTATATTACAAAACTGCCAAAAACACTGATATCATCTCTCTGGCTTTTTAAGATTGAACGCAGAATAGTGAGTGCAGTAGCTCAGGGTTAAAACACCAGCTCGTGTACAATTCTCAAAAAAACTGAGATTTGTAATAAATGTAATGACATGCTTATATAGAATTAATAGAATGCCTTTATTGTCATTGCGACACATGGTTACAACGAAATTAGGAACACTATTCCGTTTGGTTCAAAATAGGAAAAACACACAAAATAAAAATGTAAAAAAATAAAAAATAAAATAAAAATAATATATCTAGTATAAAGTATATACAATATAAAATTTGAGCCAACGTTTTCAATAAAACAAATATGTTTCAAATAGACATATTAACAGTAAACAATAAACGGAGTAAACAAATCAACAGAGTAAACAGCAATATATAAAAGCAAACTTTGCTAATTGCACGAATTGCTAGGCTGTAAAGTATTAAAAAAAAAGTAGATCACCTCAGCGTCCCAACACAATTTGTTTTCTTCTAATGCGCGCCTCTGAGCTCGATAAACACTGAGTAAAAGAGAGAAAGCAAGGAAGAGAATATAACTAGAGCAATTGATGGAAAGGGAATACGAAAAGAAAAGGCAGAGACTGCTTCAGCCTAATGGCATCTCCAGATGGAGAAAGAATTGACTTTACAGGAGTGATGAATCCTATGAAATGGGATTTTTGTTTAATCTTTTGCAGTTTTGCTGTACTTTGCACTAAACTTAGCTTTAAAAAATTAAACGTTTTTCACGCTGTTCAAGCAAACGATTTTTACTTTTGTGTTCAATACACGACACATTGACATGGACCAGTGAAGCCCAAAAGACACTGGCTAATTTCCCTTATTTTCTTACATTGATTATAACCTTAGAATTATTTTAGTTGGAATAATCACCTTAGATCACCTATAATAGCTCTATTATAGTTTAGAGCAGATTCTACAGGTTCCTCATTGTCTGGGCCTGTTCAGTTCACATTTCATCTGTCCTCACTTTCTCAGATGCCAGTTTTGACCTTTGTACCCATTTGCATTTGTCTAGGAATACATTTTTACTTGGGACTGTTACTCCATACAGAGAAAATACAGCTGGAAGAAATCCAACTCTTCGGAATGTGTGGGAATGTTTTTTGAATATTCAAAGCTCCAATTAGAGAGAGAATCGATCTGCTCCGCATGGCTGGATTGCCTGATTCTCACGAGATGTGACTTATAACGGGGGTAGACAATGAGGAAAAGGTGTGTTTAGACGTTTGAAATCTTGGACTAAAGGATCACTTCGTGTGATGAGGCTGTGTCTGAATGTGATGGACATCACCCGTCAGATACTCTGTTCTTCGCGTAATATTTATGATAGTAGTTTGGCTATTGTATTATGGTGTTATAGTAAAGTGTGTTGTTATTGCACAGTCGTGAAAAGCGTAAATAAAGCCGCGTTAGCGTTTCGTGTTTTACCAAACTTTTCTTTTAACAAATTATAACTAAGCAGTTGTCATCTTTTTTCTCCCGCGCTGCTTTATTATCCGCGCTGGGTTATTAATCCATCCAGGGGACGATTTGAGTCGCATTCCCGGATCCGCCTGACTCTTTACTTCCTGGAGAGAAGTAAAAGAGATTGAGAGACAAATTCCACGGAGGACAGGAACATTTGACTGAGAAGCCTCAGAAAATAATTCTTTCATCGTCAACTCCTGATGTGTGCGTGCGTGTGTATTCTAGTGATAGTTACAGTCTCTATCTTTTATTGCTTGAAGACTGATTACAGTTTTTCTCAAATGCTAAAATACAAAAGCCAATCCGCTAAACCAAATGACCAGTCGTCTAAACACATTTACCAAATCTAACCATCATTCTCCAATACCATAAACACATTTCACATGAAGACACAATTCACAAAACACAATGTCTGTTCTCATAACTCTAAACACATTTGTCCTTGCTAAAACATAAGTTGCAAAAGAACTCTGCTCATATTCTCAAATGAAGGCTCATGTGATGCAAAATGCTTGACACAGTCAGCAATATTTGAACACAATGAACATGCCTGGCGTCATTCACTACACACAACAACTCAAAATTGAAGACACTTGTTGCTAATGCTGTGAATACATGTATAAAAGCAAGTTCAGAGTGCAAAGTTTGCTGAAGATTCCAAACAAACACAATGAATGAAGGCAGAGTCAGGGGAAGATAAATTCTAGTCACAGGAAAGAGAAGAGCTGGTCATGGAAGAAGAGGTGCAGGCCAATGAGGAATAGAAGGAGGCCAACAAGGGAGAGGAGAGGAGAAGGTCCAAGAGGAAGAGCAAGACAACCTCACACCGCCATTATAGACGAGATGCGAGCAACATTGACCATGTCATTGTCCATGGAATGACAATGGCTGAACCTGAGTAGGTTCACTGTGGCCACCATTATCAGGGCATTCAGACAACACTACATGTATGGTACTCTATTGCTTTGTTTGTCACAATACAGTTTTGCAAGACTGTGAAAGTAGTCTATTGGTTTCAAATCAGTTGTTACTGTAGTTGAAAGAATGCCACATAGAGGTGGCAGGGTTACCATATTTACAGTGGCACAAGAAACCCTCATTGTGGATATAGTTCGTGAGAACAACCTCATCAGACTCCGGCAAAGTAATTGCCGATACGTAATGTCAATGTTGAGAGCATTGATGATGTCAATAGACAAAGTTCTCCGGCGCCAAAAGATGCAGATGAAACAGGTCTAAGGGTTCCCTTTGGGCGCAACTCTGCGCAACACAAGTATACATCCATATTCACAGTACAGTTAGTGGGCTCAGTGGTCAACGTCGGTTAACGTTACTTCTATACTATCTAATACTATACTACCTGATTGACTGTTGTTCTGAACACCTGTACACTTTCACATTTTCACAGAGGATATTACAGTTGGACACGGATGAGGCTTCCTGGATGAGGCTGGCTTCAACGAAATAAAGGCAAAATGAAGGTAACTTTACTGGCCAAAGAACCATCACTGAGGTTTCTGGCCATGGGGGGCAATCAGAGGGCAATTCACCAGCATGCTGAACCCAGAGGGTAACCAATGCTGGGGGGGCAAGAGGGGTTCAGCATTTTGCCCAAAGTGGGGCAAGCACTTGGTTGCAGAACCAGCTGTAGAGGGGATTCGAACCTGCAACCTTTCGGACACGAGTCCATGTCCCTACCACTGGACCACAACTCCCATTTATGTTTTCAGAACGAACATAGTCAGAGTGGTTCACCACCAACAGCAACCACTTTTTAAACGTCTGTCTGCCACCCTACTCCCCTTTACTGAACCGTATAGTGGAGTTCGTCTCATTGTGGAGATGGAAGGTTTATGACAGACAACCATACACTAGAGAGAACCTCCTAATGGCAATGGAGCTGGCCGGTGATGACATCCCTGTGTGTGTGTGGTGTGAATAACGTAAATAAAAGGACTTCACACCCTGATCATGTTTTCAAGAGTACTGTTGTGTGCATAAATTCTGTTGTTACAGTAGTGTACATGCAGTATTTTCTACAGATATATACTCCTCATGTCAAACTCAAAAATCGAAATGCCTAATCCTCTGTAGAAATCTAAGATTTCTAACTTTCCATTACTGCAAAATTTCTACGAATATGCATTGGCGGTTATGAATCAAGGAATCTTCTCAACAACCGAGAATTGTGTTTTCAGTTGTTTCGCTGTAGTGTGCAATGATGTGAATTGTGTTTACATTTTGAAAGCTTCGAGCTGCTCTTTTGATGCGAAGGTTTGAGTTTTGAAGTGAGAAGGTGTAGTTGTGTTCATTGAGCGTTAGAAGCGGGTGTTGTGTTTAGACATTGGGTAACATGCAGGGAACATTTGTGAAATGTGTTTTAGCATTTGAGAAAAACTGTAATAAATTCTAAATTCAAATTCTACAATACGATATTAATAAAGACTTTAGCTGTAACTGTTTGTTGCCAGGGGAAGGAAATGAGAGAAAAGTGAAAAAATAGAAATGAGTAAACACTATATTTTGTGTTTTATATAAAGTCAATTCCAGTTATTTGGGGCTCACGGGGACACTAAAGTGGCGCCGGTCACGCACCCCCTTCCAAAATAAGACGAGGAGTAACTCTTAAAATATCATTCCTTTTGTTTGTCTGTGATTTCTGTTGTCAACATTATTTTACTGTTTACATTGTTATATTAAACATATATACTTTTAAAGTATGTTTTAAAAAAAATGATTACACAAAAACCGTCCTGCATTGATTCAAAATGGTACAGAAGTGAAAGACCAGACTTGTGCTGTAATTACAATTTTGTTCCTAAATAAATGTTTCACGTGGTGAAGTACATGTTTTAATAGTTTTATTTTTTTCAGGTTTGATTCGGGTGAAAGAGAAAGAAAATGTGAAAAGGACGTGGAAGAGGAGCTTTTCAACAACATAAATGAACAATCTTCTATTCATCGTTTAAAGACAGACAGAAGTTCTAGTTGAAACACCAGTGTCGGCTTTCTTACAGTGCGGAGATTTATCATTAATCAACAGCACCAACCAAACTCTTCTAGAAACTCACGCAGGAGAAAATGTTTTAACTTTTTTAAAACTTTCAGTAGAAGGGAAGTTATTGTCCAGCAAATTTACATTTGGGGGAAAAGTGTGATTTCCGTAACAAGATGCCCGAAGATCATCTCAACAAAGATGTCCAAATTTGCAAAACTGTTAAACACCCAAGCAAACACAAGTGTCTTCAGTGTGACAAAACCTTCAAACTCTACAGTAAACTAAAGAATCACATGATGACTCACACTGGTGAGAAACCATTCTCCTGTTCTCAGTGTGGGAAGAGTTTCTTAGAGAAGATACGGTGGAAGATTCACATGAGGATTCACACTGGTGAAAAACCATTCTCCTGTTCTCAGTGTGGGAAGAGTTTCACAGAGAAGAAACAGCTAAATAGTCACATGAGAGTTCACACTGGTGAAAAACCATTCTCCTGTTCTCAGTGTGGGAAGAGTTTCTCTCAGAGGTCAGGTCTGAAAAGCCACAGGAAAATTCACACTGGTGAGAAACCATTCTCTTGTTCTCAGTGTGGTAAGAGTTTTACCCAGAAGCGGAATCTGAATAATCACATGACGATTCACACTGGTGAGAAACCATTCCCCTGTCCTCAGTGTGAGATGAGTTTCTCACTGAAGCCAAAACTGAAAAGCCACATGAAGATTCACACTGGGGAGAAACCGTTCTCCTGTTCTCAGTGTGGGAAAAGTTTCTCACAAAAGCAAAGTCTGAATACTCACATGAATATTCACACTGGTGAGAAACCGTTCCCCTGTTCTCAGTGTGGGAAAAGTTTCTCACAGAAGCCACATCTGAATACCCACATGATGACTCACACTGGTGCCAAACCATTCTTCTGTTCTCAGTGTGGGAAGACTTTCTCAACGACGACACAGCTGAAAATTCACATGATGAATCACACTAGTGAGAAACTATTCTCCTGTTCTCAGTGTGGCAAGAGTTTCTCAGGGAAGACACAGCTGAATACCCACATGAAGATTCACACTGGTGAGAAACATTTCTTCTGTTTTCAGTGTGAGAAGAGTTTCTTACAGAAGTCACAACTGGTTACTCACATGAGGGTTCACACTGGTGAGAAACCGTTCTCCTGTTCTCAGTGTGGCAAGAGTTTCTCAGTGAAGTCAAATTTGAATAAACACATGGTGATTCACACTGGTGAGAAACCATTCTCCTGTTCTCAGTGTGGGAAAAGTTTCTCACAGAAGCCACATCTGGACAGACACATGAGGATTCACACTGGTGAGAAACACTTGATTTGCTCTTAGTTTAAACTTGAACAAAAGGTTAATTCTGTGTGGATGATAAATTGCTGCATTATTGACCTGGATTATACGCGTGTCTGCGAGTCCATTATACTCAATGTTTTCTAAAAAATAATGTCTCTACTTTATACTTGTATAATTTAATTGTTAAACATTTCAGAACCAAGTAAAGGTTCTGCCAATAGTTCTTGAAAATATGTGTAAAAAGGTTTTTTTATTATTTAAAAAACGAAAACCCCTGTAAAATTAAAAAATAATGAATATGTTCAATTAGTTTTCATTTTAAACAGATTCAGCTTTCTCTTAAACAGATTCTCTATTAAACAATTTATGATGCAGCCAATAGTTCATGTGCATCTGATTTGAACTACAATAACTTGACAGCAACAATCATTCGATAAGATTGTACTGACCTATGAATAAATATTTTATACGTCGTAATTCTCGATAATATCCTATCATGTGCAAATTATCCAATGATTTATGCTTTCAAGAGTTGTTTTTTTTATTTTTGACAACCTAAACGGAGGAAGTGCTAAAAAAAACATCTGTTTATCTCCACAGCACCTAAAGGCCTGCGTGCTGGAACTAGGAGACCCTGCATCAGTTCATCTTCAACATAATCCTGGAGCAGAAGGTTCCACTGATCTGGAAAATCTCATGCCTCATTCCAGTAGACAAACGATCCCCTGTGGAACTGAGACTGTAGACCGGCTGCTCTGACTTCCCATTAAAGAAAGAAAGTCAAGTGATAACTGCTGAGCTACTTACAACAACAGGATTGTCTTGCCCTCCACCCTCTACAGTTTGCTTGCCAGGAGAAGGTTGGTGTTGAAGACGCAGTCATTTATTTGATCCACTGATCTCTCACATCAGGAGAAGGGAAGCCGTGCTGGAAGAACCACATTCGTAGATTTCTCACTGTGCATCACAGTCCAGCCGCTGATGATCAGGGACTTTGCAACAGTCTCCAGCTCAACACCCCTAAACGAAGGAGATGGTAATGGACTCCATGACCAGGCCTTGACCAGAACCTGTAACATCACAAATAATGCTTCCTCAGAAGACTGGCATCAAGTGTGCAATTCCTGGTATTTACTATAGTTTTCTTATGGTTCTCCTGTGTGTAGGCTGTAGGTTATTTAACCAAGTTCGGTCTGTTGTGAAGTCAACAATTTGTTTTTTCTCTTTTCACTTGAGGCATCTTGCCAAAGTTAAGCCAATTCGCAGCAAACAGCATTTTGAAACGGTAATCTATGCTTTTGTTACCACTCGGCTGGATTGTGCTTTATTTCAGAGTTAGTCAGTCGTCGATCTCTCGACTCCAGTTCCTTCAGGTGCTGCACGTCTTTTAACTGGCACTGATAAACACGACCGCATTACACTGGTTTTATCCTCACTTCAATATTTGTCTATTTTAGAATTCATTTTAAACTTCTCTGTGAATGGTTGGCCACCAATCCAGAGTGTGTGTCCTGCCTCCGGCCGATTGAGGACTTCTTTTATTTGTCTTTAAATGGTGATGCCCCATTGTCCCTGTCCTCCTGTGGCCATCTACTCGCCTGCGGTCACTCAGATCAGCTGACCTGCTGCTTCTCAGGGTTTACTCACACTAGGCTTTAGTGCTGTGAGCTGTGAACGAGTACCATTGTCCTGAGTGTCTCTAAAACTAAGCAGAAGCTTTGAGGGGACAGAGCCTTTTCGCTGGCGACTCCGAAATTATGGAAACAGTTTGAGTTGTGCTGGAACATTTTTATTGTTTCAGTTGTGACTTTTTTTTTTTATCTGTTGTCTTAATTATTTGTGATGTGAGTTTTTTTTTTTTTTTGACATGCTGGTTTTATTTATGTAATCATCTGTTTTACCTTCTATATTCTAACTTTAATTAAGTTACACCTACTAGAGCTGTACAATTCATCTTTAAAAGTTTGTGATCCCAACGCAACCTTCGTCTTAAAACAGCAGTTATTCTAGATAACACGCAATTCCAGGAGTAACCACGCGATACTCCCAACCAAACTTTTTTGACATCTTAGCATGTCTTTAACATTTACCATATTAAGTACACAATGTCAACATTGACAGTATTGCACACTTAAATGAAACCTAGAATAAATATTCTAAATGTCAAATCACACTAGATAGCTTAAATATTTTACAACACCCCATAAAAACACAAACTGAAACTAAGTGCATTTTCAATGAAATAATTGATTGTTCTGATTATTAGGCATTAAAAAGAAGTCATGTGACTGTGTATAACTAATGGTATAAGATGAAGTGTCATCCGGTGAGGAGTGGCACAGATTTGGTGAATCTTATCTGAGCATCTTCAGGCCTGAAGTGTTCTCTCTAGCTGATGTGTTAGACTCTGTCAATAAAACCTCTTGGCGTTGACTTCAACCTCGACTCTGACAAGTTTTTCAACTCTGCAAAGTAGTTGATCGATACTTTCTGCGACAATATAAAGTGTATTCTATTTCTTTTACTCTGGTGAATATATTTAAATACATGGAAAAATAGTATTTCATATATTTCAATCTTTCTGTCTTTTTTAGGCTTTATATGAAAGTGTTAACAAAATGCATGTATATGTTAAAATCATATTTAAAAATGTCCCATATGTTGGATATATGTATTTTAATATTATAATGCAGGGGTGCCCATTTTGTCGATCGATTGCAAAGGCATTGTGAGTAGATCGCATGAAATTGGGAAAAATGTCGAGGAAAAAAAAAGTTTAAAAACTCGAGCAAGCTTGCGAGTAAGAAAGGGCCTAAAATTGAGTTGAAAGGATGCAACACGTAAAAAGCGACTCTACCCCTTGCGCAATTTTAATCCAGCATTTACACAACTCTGCCAAACCGACAGCTGTGTGTGTGCGCGCATGGGGCGGAGTTCCAACAGTTGGAAACCCACAGTTCCAAACGCAGTAAACATAAATTAAACACATCAAATCCCACACTGCGTTAATTTCAAGATTGTGAAATAATGACACGCTTTACTATTCTTTCATTTTTAATTCATATTTAGATGTTTCATTTGTGGCCACTTTACACAATTTCTTATTGGGCACGTTATGATAAATTTTACCCCTTAACTACCATCATGAAAGACACCAGACTGACTGATCTTTTCAGTTATTATGTTTCTTAATATACAAACGCAGCCTCAATTACTTAAGCACAATAAGCTTCCTCAGAATTGATCCAAGCTTTCGAAGCAAGTTTGTAATTATTTATTTCACTATCATGTGATTTTATGTTTTTTAATGGATTGTCTGGATATATTTATCAGTTTAATTGATTTGGGTGAACTTGTCATTGTTTTCCTGTCATTAGAAAAACAGTTGTTGGTTTTGATGAATGATTTTTGCTGCAGAAGGTCCAGACGTTTGGCTTTGGGTATTTAAAACAACGGTCAGTTAAATTAATAAATGAAAAAAATCTGTTAATTAATTAATTAATTTTAATTTTAGCCATGTCTATGGTATTTTAAAACATGTTAACACAAGGTATTATGACAAAATTGCTAAGACACTTGACCTTCACTTTTTTGAAGATCAGTGTAAAACACACTAAAAATACTCCTTTAGTTTTGGGCTTACATACAAGTGTTATAGATCAATTGAAAGTTTGCAGTGTCTATATTTTTTCTGAATTAATACACAACGTTGTGTTCCCTTTCATAGTCAGGTCACTTCGACGTCAGTCAGAGACCTGACTATGGGATAACGGATGCGTCAGCCATTCGCGTTCATTCTTACCAACCGGCCAGTGAACAGTCAAGTTCAATGGCTGCATGAATTTGCATGCCACCTTTGACCCGTACCAGCTGGTATAAAGGGCGGTGGCGTGCCACATGCAATTACCT
>MU204328.1:34941-53907 GCA_017309775.1 Paedocypris sp. Pulau Singkep | reverse complement strand
TAGTCCAATTCGAGACTCAGAATCAGTGAGTCAATTTAAGTCTAGACTGAAGACCCATCTCTTTAACGAAGCATATATTGACCTGTTATAATAACTTACAGAAAATATTAATATATCGTATAGAAAGGCTGCCTAGTTAGTGCTCGGAACCGAATTACACCTGCACCTTCAGAAAATTGTTCAAAATCTATAGTACTTGGAGTTATTCTAATTGCCATGTATTTTTTTTTCCCCCTCCTCTCCTGAGTGCCAAGTGTTGTACGACCGGAATCTCCTAGGAGTTTTGGAATCATCGGTGGTGCTCCTGGACCTCTGTGGACCTGATGACGCTGTTGGCGTGGAGAAGTGGAGCCGCCTCTTTCCCCACTGAGGAGGGAAACATCGTTCCTGAATCATCATTAAATGACGCGGAACAACCAACGCACTGATTTTGTAGTGTTAGATTGCCGGAGGAGACTGGCACCAATGAGCCGGGCTCTCCCCAGGGTTTTTCCTCGTTAAAGAGGTTTTTTTTTCCTGGCCACTGTTGCGTATGTGCTTGCTCGCTGGTCTTTGTCTTTGTCTTGTCATAACCGCAGTCACTTAGTTAACACCAACAATCCAGACGACAAATTGAATAAAAAGCAACATTTCCCTTACATACTTACACGTGCGCTTTGAGACAGTTAAAACTGTGAAAAGCGCCTTACAAATACTCATTATTATTATTATTATTATTATTATTATTATTATTATTATTTTAATATTTATTTCACAGACTACAACTGGCCAACTAATAAGTCTAAATATAAATTATGCTTCTTGAGGAATGTAACAAAAGTAAATTAATAAAATATAATATAATACTTGTAATGTACAATGAGTTTGAAATTAAGTAACAATAACAAAAATGTACACTTTCTACTCCATGGCTCATCTCTTTGGCTCATCTCTGACTCCTGCTGGGCAAACTCAAACTTCCATGTGGTAAATGATGGACATTTAATCTAAGCCAATCATCACGTTTTCTGTCAGACACACCAATCACCACTTATGTCCCGCCCCACAAACACATGCGCACCAGAGGGAAAAACGTGATTATAGTAACATAGCATTTTTTCAGTAACAATAACGGCATTGAAATGGAGAAAAAAGTAATTGTGTTAGATTACTCTTTACTGAAAAAATAACACCGTTACTAGTAACGCTGTTTATTTTTAATGTCTTTATTCCCATCACTGATTATAACCAATACCAGTTGGCTTAGTGTGTTAGCATGTAGCACTAATAATGAATTAGAAACACGTGATTTGGCTGAATAACAGAAATAAAGAAACATTTGACATACAGCAAATAATGGATAAATATGTGGATAAATAACACTGGATGAAATAAATAGGCACTAAATACAATAATTCATATTGGAATAGATGAGTCAAGGCAAAGATCAGACAGAAAGGGTCTGAGCAGGACCAGAACAGTCGAAAACAAAGAACACAACCAGGGAATCAGATATTGCGCTTTTATTTGCTGTCTAAAACCATAATCAGTGACCAAGATTAAGGTGGGTCTTTGAAATGTCAAAATTATGATTTCTTTCTTTCAGGAAGGTCAAGGGAAAATGATCCACTGGACTATTTTTTTTAATGCTGCTTCATTTAATCAGATATTGAAACATTGAATAAGTTGTTCATGTATGAGTAACCAGGAACATGATTCAGTAAAGAGCATGATATAAATGCTGAAAAAAGTGAAAGCTTCATCCATCAGAGCAACATGGAGACTGATGGACTATTGCAGTTGTCGGTGTGACAGCACAATCCTCCGGAAGGCATCGTTTTCTGAAGAGCCTGACATTGAGCCATTGTTGCACACTTCTGAACAGTGTAATCTGGAAATAGCCAAATGTTTTACACTGTTATAACACTTACTTGGATCTTGGCATGGACTAAATTATCTTGAAAAAAATTCAAAATGGAGAGAAACTTACGGACAAAGTTGTTTTTGATTTTGCCCAGTGCACAGGTGTCTTGGTTACTCGCACATGTTACTGTCTTTGAGTTGCAGCCCGAAAACAGATTAGCAGGGACGCAATTAATGCATGTCAGCGCTGAACCTGCAACGTAGTGAACACTAACATTATTGTTTTTGAATGAGGTTTGGTGTATAATGACAGATTTCAAAATTCAAATGTATTTATATAGCGCTTTTATTAGTCCCAGAACAACACAAAGCCTGTCTAATGCCTAGACAGTCTAAAGCAACACACACAAATCCTAGTCTTATAAAAAGAAAAATGTCCATTGTTCATCTGTGTTCCAAATTTGGAAAAAAAGAGTTTTAAAAGAAAAGAATTAAAAAAGAAACATGTCCAACGTTCATCTGTGATTCATTTTAGACACATGGATTTTAGATAGTACAGGTAAATTTCAACCTTCAGTCTGTTGAGATCTCACCGTTAGCAAACAGTAGTGACAAAACCACCGACCACAGCATGAGCTTCATCATCTTGCTGAAGAAAAAATTACAATTGTAATATGACAGTTTATGTTAAAGAATACATGAATGTTTATGTTAAAGAATAACCATAAAAGATAACAATAGACTGAATGAGCAGCAGTGGTAAATGCTGTAGTTCCAGAAGAGGGAATGTTGAGAGACGTACCTGGATTGTGATGTTGTGTATCAGAAATAAATTGATCCTGAAGTCTGTCTCTTATACTGAGGGTTTATAAAGGGTTTTTCGATTCAGGTCCAACTTCTTCGTGTTTGATTTTGATTAGGTGCCTCCAGCAAAATATATTAAATTAATGTTTTGTTATGTTAAATTAAATTAAATTGAATTTGTTTCTTTAAAATGATTTTGTACCTAATAAAAACATTTATTTAATAAAACAAATTCATGTAGCCGAAAAAATGTCTTTGTTAAACAGAAACAAAATTGGGTTCTGGCAGAGAAGTTAAAAAAAAAAAAAAAATGTTTGTTTACTGTGTGTTTTTGCTTCAGGACCGAAATTCACACAATACATATTTACACCAACCAATTAATAGAACAGTAAATTTAATCATCAGATAGGTGATATCTGTGCTTTATTATTTAACTGTCACTTTGACAAATTGCGTGACATGGGCCTGGGAACCGCTTTGTGCGCTGTGTTATTCGATGACATTTTGGGATGTTTGGAATGTTTGCTTGCTTTATTCGGTTTGGTTTAGATTTTCCATGTCCGTTACCAGATGTCCAGGTTGGTATTCTTGCTCTCTATTTCAGTCGTTCTGCTGACCAGTTGCATCAAGTTAATGGGTCTTTGACTGGAGGGGCAAAGTTGGTTTCTTTTTTGGTTTCTATTTGGCAAATAGTTGGTTTCTCATTGTGTTGGTTTCTGTATCTGTTTAAAAGTCTCGTCCCTGCAATTGGTTTGTGACAGAATCCCCCCTCTTGATACACTATATCACCAAAAGTATTCGGTCACCTGCCTTGACTCACATATGAACTTAAGTGCCATCCCATTCCTTAACCAAAGGGTTTAATATGATGTCGGTCCACCTTTTGGAGCTATAACAGCTTCAACTCTACTGGGAAGGCTGTTCACAAGGTTGAGGAGTGTGTTCATAGGAATTTATGACCATTCTTCTAAAAGCGAGGTCACACGCTGATGTTGATGGAGAAGGCCTCGCTCTCAGCCTGCGCTCTAATTCATCCCAATGATGTTCTATACGGTTAGGACTCTGTGCAGGCCAGTCAAGGTAGTCCATACCAGACTCTGTCATCCATGTCTTTTTGGACTTGGCTTTGTGCACTGGTGCTCAGTCATGTTGGAAGAGTAAGGGGCTGTTCCCACTTCCTGTCTCAGTTCCTTGTGGGAGCCTGTTACAATCCTGGGGTTTAGCTCCCCCTGGTGGCGGCCCAGGAGAACTAACAGGGGCAATCTGACACCTGCAGCTCATCTCCCTCGTCACCGAAGGATTCTTAAGGGATCGCGGAGGGAGCATGAACTGCCGATCAAACTCGGTCATGAGTTTCGTGAGAAGCCACGGCGGCATAGCTCACGTTTAAGTTTGTATTTATTTATGAGTTTATCTTCTTCTTCTGGATTGTTTGGATGTTCATTAAAGCCGTTATTCGAACCGCAGCCATCATCTGTGTCTTCGTTGCCGTGACAGATTGATCGGCCGTAACCGACAAGAGGAACAAGCGCCCGAGAAGCCTACCAACACAAAGTTTCCTATATTGTTTCCTCAATTTAGAACTTATAAAATGGATGCACCTGAACGGTTTGTTGTTCTAGTCGCTGCTCCAAGATGGGAACGGGACGAGCACTTTGTGCAGCAGCTGGACATCTTACTGGAGAACCTGCCAGTGACGTGCCATTACGCTCCAAAAGGCTTGTGGGAACAGTTCGATGACATGTGTCCGTGTGAGTTCCGTGCTTTACCTCCTGAGTCTCTTGCTGTGAGAATCCGTGATGCCTGGGTGGCGATCTACTCGGATATGCCAATCAGCTGGAGATTCCCGCTGGCGCGTCGCTCATGTGAGTGCTGTAGAGCAGCGGCACTCCTATGGCCCTGGTGGTTGGGAATCTTGCCGGAGTCCAGCCATCCATGCACGGCATCACCGCTACCGGTGCAACACTGGTGGTTTCAACCCTCGTCGGCTGATCTCAGGTCAGGTCAGCCGCCCTCTGCTCTTTCACTGCCTTTCTCCTCCCTATCTCTCGGGGTCACTCCATTTCTGGAGAATCTTACCCCTCTGGTTTCTTCTGCTAAACCCCGTGTGGGTTCAGCCTCTCCTCCTCGGGGTCGACGTCCCAGTATTTGCTCGCTCTCGTTTCGCTCTCTCTCCTTCCGCTCCCTCTCTCTTTGGTCGTCTGCCTTCTGCTCTCAATCCTCTCGCTCTCTCTTTCGTCGTCCGCACTTTTCTTCACGCGGTGGCTCTTCTCTTTCTTTTTCTCTCCCTACTCCATCTGGCTCTGTCTCGCGCTCTCTCTCTCGCTCTCACTTTCGCTCTTCCTCCGCTCCTCTTCCTCATCCTCGCTCTTCCTCCGCTCCCCTTCTTCATCCACGCTCTATTTTGGCTGGTCCTGGTTCATCAATCCCCGCCCTCCACTTCGCCTGAGCCAACAGACCTTGTCCGTCGGTCCCAGTCTACGTGGAGAGCTATAGTGGACTAATTTCTCCCCCGAACTCTGGCGTCCTCGACACGCCCCTTCAGAGCACCAGCATCCGGAGACGCCCCTCCTGCCTCTTCTCCAAGGCATCGGTGGTCCCAGCCCACCTCGTCAATGCAACGGTGGTCCCAGCCCACCTCGTCAAGGCATCGGTGGTACCAGCTCAACTCGTCGACGCCTCGGTGGTCCCGGACCACCTCCTGTCACTACGGCTGCACGCCGCTCTCCAGACGACGTCGCTGCAGTTGTCCGACCGGCAGCCCTCCAGAAACTCCAAGCTGCCCGACCGGCCGCCCTCCTGAGAAATTCCTTTCACTGGAACTGAGGGGCAAAGCCCAACTCCTGAAAAACCTCATCATTTTGCTGGGTGACCGAATACTTTTGGTAATATAGTGTACAGTAATCCCTCGCCACTTCGCGGTTCGACTTTCGCGGATTCGCCGTTTCGCGGATTTTTTTTTCTTTATATATTCCGTATCTCGGCGGAGGACGATAGGAATAGCTCGAGAGGACGCGTCTCGCTGCGGCTATGTCGGACGTTCCCCCGCGAACACAGCACGAGCTCCGGTGACGGAACGGAAACTTGCACACGCGCCTCTCATATCCCTCCATTCAAACACTCTGAAAATGAATATCTCTGCGGGGACGACGCGTGTGGCGGGGGAGATGTTTGTTAACATTACTTCAATAAAGAACACTACGTGACAAAGTGTTTTAAAAGTCTGAATAAGTGTTAAATAAATACGTAATAATTGTTCCTTCACTTCGCAGAAATTCACCTATCGCGGTCGTAACGACCTAATACAACCCACCTAACGAGGGATTACTGTGTCGGCAAGAGCGTGTTGGCGAGGTGGCCACCTGGTGGCGCTATTGGTGGTCGGGTTATTCTTCGGGATATTATTATTATTATTATTATTGTTTTTATTTCTATTATTATTGTTTATTGCTGTTTCCTTAATTACAAGATTTTCCAAGTTTGCATTAATTTGATGAATATTAATCTGATATTGGGTTATTGGTTGTTTGGGGCGTAATCGAACCTTCGCATACCGTATAAAGGTCACTTCCGGGTTCACATCTGGCGTGGTTGTGGCGGTGAATGAAAGGATAAGACTTGAATGATAATCAAGGACAAACTGGCTTAAAGTGATTTACTTTCTCTGTGACGAGCAGGCAAAGCGGTATGTGAATCTGTTTGTTTGTTTGTTTCTTTATTTCTTTATTTGTTTCATAAATTGTTTATTCACAATGTAACCTTTATTTTAGTTCTACGGTGTTCATTAAAACATCAGTGCACAGAAACTCAGCCCGCGTCCGTTTCAGAGGAAGTTACAGTAGAACGCTTCTGCGTCGGGAGGGCTGCAGCCGAGCATCTGGAAGACTTCCGCGTCTCGGCGAGTTAGCGACTGTCTTTTCCGAGAAGCAAGCGAACGAGAATAAGGAAAGTGCTACGTTCATTCATTCCTTTAACAAACTGAAGCAGCGTTGAATTGATAAGAAAACTAAACGAACACTTTTTGTGTATGAATTTGGACATCGTATTAAGAGATTTGTACTGCTGCTGAGACTTGAATACGATGTTTGACAAGGATTTCTGTGTGAAAAGAAAAAAAGGACTTTTCCTAAAGTCACGAAAGACTTCAAATGTGTATTTTGCCTTCAATGACTTCATTTTTGTTTGTGAAGTGTAAAGCGCATATGTTATGCGATTTATGATTGGGCTTGCATTGTTGTATCTTGTGCAATGTGTGTGATTTAAGGTTTTCTATTTTTTGTACTGGTATTATATTATATAAAAAATGGCACAAAGAAAAGAAAGTAAAATATCACACATTGAAGGGACATATGGTGGTGTAAATCCTGAAACTCCTGATGATGAGATAGATGCATCACAGCAATCTGGGGTAATCAGAAACACAGAACTGATTCCACAAATGCAGCAAGAAGAAGTTAATTCTGGAGAAGTAAGAGTTAGACGCAAACGTGTGCTTACAGAAAAGGGCAAGGCGTTACAAGATAGTAAATTAGCTGATCTTATAAGAAGATTTGAGCAAAAGTATAAAAGGTGGAAGTATCACGTCAATGGTATAAAAAGAGCCCTAAAATCCAAGGATGATCCAGAATTCATTTCTGAAATTGCTGCAACAATTAATACCTTTCAGGAGGGAGTCGACATGATTTATGAAGATATAAGGAAGATTGCAACCCCCGATCAAGAAATTCGAAGAAAAAATGACACTTGTCAAGCCATTTCATATGTAGTATCGATGAAAGCTCAACACTTTATCAATGGAGAACACGAGAGTATTCCCTGGCCGGAATCAGATTCAGTGTATGAACCCACTGTGTCTAGTGTAATTTCAGCTACTGCCAGTAGGTGGTCTCGTGAGTCCTTTCAGCTAAGACAAGATGCAAACGCAGAAGTAGCAGCTGTGCAAGAAGTAATTAAAGTTTTGGACACACAGCAACAATGTGCAGAAGAAATTAGTAAACTGGAAGCAGAAGAAGAAATGCTAAAGGCCGAAAGGGAAACTCAAGAAAGAGAATCAGAAGCAGAGAATGCAAGAAAAAGAACTCAGTTTATTTCAGAAAGTAAGACCAGGAAAATAAAATTAGAAGCAAAAAAAAGAGAATTCGAGCGTTTGGAAGAGCTCAAAAGATATGTTCCGCGCCCCACATCACCTTCGATCCAACCATCCAGCTATTTTCCCACTTTCAAATCATATCATTCACATCCTCCGCAAGTCTCTCACTCTTCTCTAAGATTTCTCGATACACAACCCCAAGTTTCTCAGTCAAACACCATAACCACTTCTAATGATCTTGTGAAGGCACTGGTAGAAGCAGTGACAGCAAACCGAATACCGGTACCAGAACCTGACGTTTTCACTGGTGAACCGCTACGATTCAACGATTGGAAAATGTCCTTTCAAATCTTGATAGATCGCAAGAATTTGCCAGCAAACGAGAAGTTGTTTTTTCTGCACAAGTATGTAAGTGGTCCTGCGAAGAAGGCAATAGAAGGACACTTTCTAGTTGGAACGGAAACAGCGTATGTAGCTGCATGGAGAATCCTCAATGACAGATTCGGCAATCCATTTATAATTAGCCAGTGTTATCGAGACAAAATACAGTCATGGCCCAAGATTTCCAGCAAGGATACCAAGGAGCTTCAAGCCTTCGTAGATTTCATGAGTAGTGTCGAATCAGCCATGCCTTATGTTGAAGGACTACAAGTGTTAAATGATTGTTTTGAAAATCAGAAGTTAGCAGCAAAATTGCCAGAGTGGCTAAGCTCAAGATGGAATAGAATGGCTACAGAGTTCCTAGATGAAAATAAGCATTTTCCTGATTTTACATTTTTTGTTAATTTTCTCAACAAAGAAGCAAGAATCGCATGCAATCCCATCACCTCCTTGCAGGCTATAAAGTTTATGGATAAAGATCCATACAAGCAACAATATCAAAATCCTTCCAAGTCGCACAGAAGTGGCAACATAAATTTCGAGACTTTCACCACAACTTCCAGTGAAAGAACTTACGACTTGTGTGTTTTTTGTAAAAGACAAGGCCACACTCTTGGGAAGTGTCGTAAGATTATGGAAAGACCAATGCACGAAAGAATAAAGTTTGTACAGTCTGAGAGATTGTGCTTTGGATGTCTCAAGAATGGTCACGAATCAAAGAATTGTGTTGCTAGAAAAGTGTGTGATAAGTGCAATAGGTCTCATCCAACTTGCTTACATCAGGATTATAGAGTAAATGAAGCACTGGGACAAGTTGGTCAAAGTGAAGTTCCAACAAGGGAGCTTAGTGAAACTCCAAGCAGAAATTATACGCAAGGAGTAATAACGCATATCCCCGTGACTTCAAACAGTGTGGTTCAAGAAAGAAATGACACCTGTACTTCATCTATCGTTCCCGTCTATGTTTCCACTACAAAGGATCCATCAAAGGAAATCTTGGTGTATGCCCTGCTGGATTCACAAAGCGACACTACCTTTATTTTAGAAGATGTTGCTCAAGGACTTGACAATAAAATGGAGCCAGTCCAACTTAAAATTTCCACAATGACTTCCAAGGCCAAGACAGTATCAAGCCAAAAAGTAAAGGGATTAAGAATAAGAGGCATACAATCTGAAACTGCAATCTCTCTTCCTACCACCTACACTAGTCAATACATACCAGCAAATAGATTCCATATACCTACATGTGACACGGCAAGAAAATGGCCTCATTTGGAACATTTGGCAGACAAGCTTTCTCCTGCACTCAACTGCAAGATAGGGTTGCTTATTGGATTCAACTGTCCTCAAGCCTTACTTCCTACAAATGTTATTCGAGATACTGAAGAACAGCCCTTTGCCGTAAGCACTGTGTTAGGTTGGAGTATAATTGGAAGCCACACATCCCATTGCAAAGATAAAAATGAAAGTCGTACTAAGGTTCAAGAACTTCCTGACATCATCCACAAGCAAGAGAATGTCCATAAGGTCCAAAAGGCTATTCTGAAAGAAATCTCAAAGAATGCAAATGCAAATCTGAAAGACAAAAGACAGTCCCTTTCTAGGTCCAGATCACACTCTCTTTCAGGAGCAAGAGAGAAGAAACCCAAAAAGAGTCGTTACAGAACTCCAACGCAGTTCTCTCGGAAATCGGGTCAACGTAATTACAGACCATCTTCTAGAGAAGGATCTCTGTCAGTTTTGATTGAAACCGATCGGAAAAGAAGGAAAACCTCCAGATCTCTATTCAAAGATGCAAAGCGAGGTGGACAAAGGTCAAGATCAAGGTCAGCAGGAATGCAAAGACATTCACGTTCTAGGGATAAGCAGTCTGCGTCTCGAAAGAAGTATCTGTGTTCAAGATCACCGTCTGCACAAAAGGGAAGATGCTCCAGAGCTCGTTTGAAAAGAAACAGGTCTCAGTCTAGATCCATTCATAGAAATCATTCACGTTCAAGAAGCCGAAGGCGACGAAGCAAGTCCCGGTCTGATTCACGTTCTTTTGCAGTGCGTCTAAAAGGATCAAAGAGTCCACAAAGCATCGCTCAAATTCACGATCATTCTCACGACATTCAAAAGATAAACGGTCATCAAGGCTTGATTTATGTTTAAGAACATTTTATGCACGAAATTATGGCCATCATCAACAGCAGACCAGGTTAGATGGTAGAGTTAGAAAGGTTAAATTTCTGCTCGGTGACAGGACTTTAGACAAGCCTGCAAACAAATGCAAAACATATCTTGAAAGACCCATACATAAAACAGTCTTATTGATGGAAGCTGATTGAAACTTGTCCTTATGTAATTTACTGTTCAGCATTTAAGAATCACACAGAGTGTGATGGTGGGAGTGTGTCGGCAAGAGCGTGTTGGCGAGGTGGCCACCTGGTGGCGCTATTGGTGGTCGGGTTATTCTTCGGGATATTATTATTATTATTGTTTTTATTTCTATTATTATTGTTTATTGCTGTTTCCTTAATTACAAGATTTTCCATGTTTGCATTAATTTGATGAATATTAATCTGATGTTGGGTTATTGGTTGTTTGGTGCGTAATCGAACCTTCGCATACCGTATAAAGGTCACTTCCGGGTTCACATCTGGCGTGGTTGTGGCGGTGAATGAAAGGATAAGACTTGAATGATAATCAAGGACAAACTGGCTTAAAGTGATTTACTTTCTCTGTGACGAGCAGACAAAGCGGTATGTGAATCTGTTTGTTTGTTTGTTTGTTTCTTTATTTCTTTATTTGTTTGATAAATTGTTTATTCACAATGTAACCTTTATTTTAGTTCTACGGTGTTCATTAAAACATCAGTGCAAAGAAACTCAGCCCGCGTCCGTTTCAGAGGAAGTTACAATTACTGTATTAGTGTAATGTTTTTTTCAGCTTTTTTCAGAAATGTGAGGTGACGTGATTCTTGCCATTTTGTAAAACAGCCAGTATCTTCATCCGAGTCCGTCTCCGATGTCTTAAAATCATGTGCACTACCTGCACTACAACAATTTTAAAATGCCACTGTAAACTTCTACAATAAGAGATACATTAATAAAACTAAAGGATTTTCAGATAATTTAATTATTTTTCATTCTTAAGCAAGTACATAAGTAAATGTCATTTTAAAAAAGTAAAACAAACAGCATTTAGTTACAGTACTCTTTGTTTCAGCTTCCACTTTTTCAGTGGAAAAGTATTTTTAATTACATTACCGCAATTACTTAGAAACGTGTTACACCGAACACTGCCCATAGGTTTTAGTGGGTGTCTGCGCCCTGCTATGTGATTAGTTAAACAACAAAACATCAAAGAATGTTGACAATCATTATCAAAATCAGTTATTGTGCGGAAACTAATACAATTTTTACTCGTAAAAAGGTTTTAATATGATTTTATTAATAAAGATTTTTGAGGATTGATTTGATCTATTAAGATTTTATTATCTCCAGGCTCCAGGTGGTGGACGTCGTCATCTTCCTTCTGCATCGAGCTCTTTCTCACCTTGAGAAGCCTGACAGTAGCGTGAGGATCATGTTCTTTGATTTCTACTGTGACTACCAAGTCTGCTAAGAATTGCCCAAATTAATTTATAACGTTAGTTTTGTGCTTTGGTGGTCTGTAAACTGTATAAGATTACTCATTACCGAAAAAAGTAAAGCCATTTATTTATAACGCCGTTATTCCCATCACTGATTGTAAATAATACCAGTTGGCTCAGTATGTTAGCATGTTGCGCTAATAATGAATTATACACACTGTCGACTGTTGCTTATATTTGTGTGATACTTATATTTGTGTAAACACGTCATATTGTGCTTTTATTTGCTGTCTAAAACCATAATCAGCTATCAAGATTAAGATAAGTTTCTGTGAATTCTGATTTTTTTTTCAGGGAGGTCAAGGGAAAATGATCCACTAGACTTTTTTTTTTAAATGCTGCTTTATTTATTCAGATATTGAAACATTGAAAAAGTTGTTTTAGCTAGAGACCAATTATTTAAATCGAAAATTGTCATCATGGATGAGTTACATACACGTGCATGATTAATTAAAGTGCAGGAGCATGATTCATTAAAGAGGATGATGAAAATGAAGTGAAACCTCTATTTCTGATGAGATTCATCCGTCATAGCAACATGATGGACTGATGGACTCTAACTATTGCAGTTGTCAGTCTGACAGCACTTTGCTCCAATAGGCAACTTTTTCTGAATATCCTTACATTCAGCCATTGTTGCACACTTCTGGAGAGTGTAATCTGGAAATAGCCAAATGTTTTACACTGTTATAACACTTACTGGAACTTGCCATGGACTAAATTATCTTTAAAAAAAAATGGAGAGAAACTTACGGACGTAGTTGTTTTTGAGTTTGCCCAGTGCACAGGTGTCTTGGTTACCTGCACATGTTACTGTCTTTGAGTTGCAGCCCGAAAAAAAATTAGCAGGGACGCAATTAATGCATGTCAGCGCTGAGCCTGCAACATAGTGAACCAACAGTCTTTAAAAAAGAAAAATGTCCAACGTTCATCTGTGTTCAAAATTAAGAAAAAAAGTCCAACATTCATGACAATGATTCATTTTAGACATATGGGTTTCAGTTAGTACAGGTGAATTTCAACCTTCAGTTTGTTGAGATCTCACCATTAGCAAACAGCAGCGACAAAACCACCGACAACAGCATGAGCTTCATCATCTTGCTGAAAAAAGAATTACAATTGTGATATGACAGTTTATGTTAAAGGAAACATAAATGTTTATAATAAAGAATAACTATAAAAGACTGCAATAGAATGAATGAGCAGCAGTGGTAAATGCTGTAGTTCCAGAAGAGGGGATGTTGAGAGACGTACCTAGTTTGTGATGTTGTGGATCAGAAATAACTGGATCCAGGAGTCTGTCTCTTTTATAGAGGGTTTATAAAGTGTTTTCGATTCAGGTCCAACTTTTTCATGTTTCATTGTGATTAGGTGCCTCCAGCTAAATATATGAAATTATTGTTTTGTTATGTTAATTTGATTGAGTTGGTTTCTCAATAATTTCATGTAGCCGTAAAAATGTCTTCGTTAAACAGAAACAAAATTGGCACTGAAATGTATAACAGTTTACTGTGCGTTTTTTCTTCAGGCCAGAAATTCACATAATACATAATTACACCAACCAATTAATAGAACAGTAAATTTAATCATCAGATAGGTGATATCTGTGCTTTATTATTTAACTGTCACTTTGAGATGTTACGTGACATGGGCCTGGGAACCGTCAGTGTGCTGTGTTATTAGACGAGTCAATATAAGGTCAAGCCAGATCTTTAGTCATTTGCCCAACTCCTCCTCCCTCATCATTTTGCTGGGTGACCGAATACTTTTGGTAAAATAATGTATTACTGTAATGTCCTTTTCAGCTTGTATCAGAAATGTGAAGTGAGGTGATTCTTGCTATTTTGTAAAACAGCCAGTATCTTCATCCAATTCTGACTCCAACATCTTAAAATCATGCGCACCACCTGCACTGCGACAATTTTTAAACGCCACTGTAAACGTCTACAATAAGAAGATAAACTCATAAAATGTAATACGAATTTTCAAGTAATTTAATAATTTTACAATCTAAAGGAAGTACATTGTATGTAACTGTAAATAAAAAATCAAAAAAATTAACAACATTTAGTTACACTACTTTTTATTTCAGCTTCCACTTTTTCAGTGGAAGAGTAGTTTTAATTACAGTACCGCAATTACTTAGAAACGTGTTACACCGACGTTACAAACGTCTCTGCCCTGCTATGTGATTAGTTGAACAACAAAACATCAAAGAATGTTGACAATCATTATCAAAATCAGTTAATGTGAGGAAATTCAATGAAATATTTACTTGTAAATTTTAATATGATTTTATTATTAAAGATTTTTAAAGATTGATTTGATTTATGAATATTTTATTATCTTCATGCTTGGAGATCATTGAGAGATTTTGAATTGTGCTATCAATAAAGATCTTTGCGCTGAATTCAACCCTGACTCTAGGAAAGTTTTAAGATTTGGCAAATTGGATACTGTCCTCCATATTAGCTCAGTTTGTTTTTAATAACGCTAGTTTTAACGTTGCAGGTTCAATCCCTCTACTGGCCATTATACAAATATTAGACGTCGGTTATTCTGTCTATGCAGTAGTCTTTGTCTGTTTTGAGGTTCTAAAAATAAAACTAGACAGAGATTGTTGTGGCCATGCTGAAGAGAGTCAGACTGTTGGCAAAATAGGTTTCAAGTTCGAGTCCGGACAGGAAGGATTCACTGATAAAGTGTCCTTGACAAATTGCCGAACTCAATCTGCTCATTGTGCAAAATTAAATATAGTTTAATTAACGTAAAGAAAATTAAATTGCTTAAACAAAAACGTCTTCAGGCTTCATACGACTCTCAGATATCCACTCATGTGGTTCCTCATGATCCCTCATATTTCCTGATTCAATTTAATAATATTGTACTTGTATTTTATTTGCCTAGAATCACAATTAGTGACTAATTAAGGAGACTAGGCTGTAGATTAAGCAGGGTCTCTGCAAAATGGGTCGAACTATGAAGTCGATTTTAAAATGTTTTTCAATTCCCATTATTGTTTCAAGGAGGTCAAGTGCAAATGATCCACTGGACTTCATTATTGATGCTCACATTTAATCAGATATTGAAGCAAGAAAAATGTTTGTTTTTAGAAAACACCAATTATATAAAGAGAAAATAATCATCATACATGATAGTTACAAGGAAAAGGATTCACCCAAGGACTCACACAAAGAGAATGAGAAAATTGCTGACGAAACTCATTTTTGATTAAATTCATCCATCATAGCAACATGGACCCTCCATCATGTCTTCTAATCATTGCAGTTGTTGGTTTGACAGCACTTTCCTGGATAAGGCATCCTCCTCCGGAGAGCCTGACATTGAGCCATTGTTGTGCACGACTGAAGAGTGTAACCTGAAAATAGCCAAATGTGTTAAAACTTTCACTGCAACTTAACATAGATATAAAACTTTCTTTAAAAATATAATGCAATAAAGAGAAACTTACGAAAAGTGACAAGGTTGGATCTCACCCCCACACAGGTGTCTTGGCTACCCGTACAAGTTTCTGTCGTAGGGACGCAGGCCGGACCATTATTAGTTTCCTTGCAATTAATGCATGTCAGCGCGGAACCTGCAACATAGTGAACACCAGCATTATTGTTTTTGACAGATGGCGTATTTTATTAGACACTTGCATTAGAGTGTATCAAGGTATATTCCAGCACTAGGTCTGTTAAGATCTCACCGTGAGCAAACAGCAGCGACAAAACCACAGAGAACAGCACGAGCTTCATCATCTTGCTGGAGAACGAAATGAAGTACGGTAAGTATGAAAAGTAATCACACACACTTACATTTTTCACTCTTTGTTATGCTGCAGCCATTTGCTAAACTCATTTACAGTTTGTTGGAAGTGAACCCAACCCAGTTGGCTTGATGTGAATCAGAAAGTGAACCAGCAGAAAGTGACAACAGTTTTTTTTGTTGTTCACAGCCTAGTGTACTCGGACGAGAACCCGGGTCTTTTTTCGGTCTTCTTCAGCAATGAAGGGATCCCAAATTCTATGGACTCTCTACTACAATGCATTTTGCCTGTTCATGTACACTTTTGTTTAACATGAATGCAACAGAGGTCCTGCTAAAACCCCCATGGATTGAAAAGAGTTGCCGTTTAATGCAATCATCTATCCAAAAATTGATAAATGTCCTTCGTGCACACAAAATCTAGTGACCTTTCATGATTAATAAATTATCCTTTGACAAGATGTTGGGAGACTTACCTTGACTGTGATGTCAGTAGATCGGATTGAAATAAATTCAGATGGTGGAGTGTGTCTCTTATAAAGAATTCTTGGGTTGTTTTCTGTGTTTGCTTCCAGTCAACATGTGTTTGGTTTTAATCAAGCTATTGAAGACAATGCCTACAGCAAAATTATTCTTTAATTAGAATTATTCTAATACATGTTGGTTTTATGGTTAATTAATTGGCTGGGCTACTATTTAGTTCTCTGTCCTTTCCTCTTCTCCCTGTATACTGGACTACTATATATCTGATTCTACAACACTGAATCCTGCCACCTCCAAAAGTTCTTTGTCACCAGGTGTGAGCTCAATCACCTACAGCTCAATGTCAGGAAAACAAATGGAAAAATCTGGACTTTAGGAAGACCAGGACCACCGTGACCCCACTGTCTGTCAATGCAGAGGCAGTCGAGATTGTTGACAACTACAAATACCTTGGAGTACACATAGACAACAAACTGGACAGGACATTAATCTCAATCAGCACTCAAGATCAGAGCAGGCTGTATTTTCTAAGGGGGCTCAGGCCGTTCTACATCTGTAGAGCCATGCTATGAATGTTTTATGAGTCTGTTGTGTCCAGTGTCATCTTCTAAGCAGATCTACAAATTCTGATGGGGCAAACATCAGGAGAGCTGGTTCTGTACTGGGTGTAGACCCTTTGCACATTGTGGCTGAGAGATCGATGCTGTCGAAACTTCACTCAATCCTAGACAACCTTTCTCATCCACTACTCAGGGTGCTGGTGAACCAGAGGAGCAAGCTCAGCCAGAGACTGATAGCTGCTAAGTGTTCCACTGAAAGCTTTAGAAGATCTTTCAAACCCGTGGCCATCAGGCTGTATAACTTCTCTCCATAAGTGCTGGGACTTTTTTTTTACTTTTCTATGGGCATTATATGTTCAACTGGTCTGTTGTTCTTGTCATGTGCAATATCTTTAGGTCATTATTTATTGTTATTCACTTTTGTGCTTATTTGTATTACACTGAACATGTCTTGCAGATGATTTATATTTTTGTTTTTTATTATTGTATTTCTCTTTTGTGAGAGCAACTGTGACCAGAAAAGCAAATTCCTCCTGGCGATGAAGAAAGTGTTTTGAATCTTGAATTTTGATTCTACCCCATTTAAAGTTTTTGTTTTATTTAGAGTTTTTGATTATTGTGTCAATTTTTGCTTTCTTGTCTCGTTTGCTTTGTTCTCGACACTTTTGAAGTCAAGCCTAAACGCTGGCTGCTTCAGCCTCCAGTTTAACTACCGTGGCTTCCACTTCGGCAGATATAAGAGCCACGCTCGTTTCCACGACAACACTCTGGTGAGGTCCTCTGGTGTCTGCATACGATAACAAAGCATATTATTAGAGAACTGGTCTTAAATTTCATTTTGAACCATATTTGAGTTTTTCTCAGTCGCTTTAGTACAATTCTCAGATCAGAATTGAAGTTTGCAAATCTGTGTGAGCGTTTCTCAAAACAATTTGTACAAACAGCAAAACACCATGGATTTCTTGCAAAAGCCTGTAACTTGCTCAAAATTTTTAGTTCATCTCTCAAAACTAAGTCTTTATGTCATTGAACATGTCAGTGCTGTCAGAATGTCAAGTCCTTGTGTCATTGTCTACGAACAAGACGGTCAAATTACTTAGTCATGTTGTCAATATAACTGTGTACTTCAGAGGGAGGTTCTGATGTAAACTATGTAAAGTTTTGATGACAACCATTGTGAAATGTAAGTTACACCTTTTTGTTTGATTGCAAGAGGCTGGACAAGATTCACATTTACACTTTTATTATTTATATTGTAATTTGTTGACAGACTATGTCATACCAACATAGAAAAAACAAACTCAAACTGTAACACAAAGGGGAAATAAAGATAGGAAAATATTCTGTACAACAGTACTGGCAGTGCAGTAGGATTTGGTTCTCTCGACGAAAGATCTGAATGACACAGTTGTACTCTCAACATTTGGCTGTGTACTAAAGCGAATGAGAAAAACTGTAAAAAGGTCTTTAAAAATCTTAAATCTAACTTTTAGAAACCTATAGATACCCTGATTACATTAAAACACTGAATTTGAATATAATAGATATGCAGTCAATACAAAATAATCAATAAATATGCCGAAGTACAAGAAAAAAGGAGCTCAAGTCAATTGTGTGACTTAAGAGAAAGAAAAATAGAAAAAGAAAATGCAAACAACATGTTCAAATCATTTTATTAAAACTAGTTTAAAATCCGGAAATCTCACCACTTTTGTTTGGTTAAAGAGAGGCGTGGCCTTTCTATTAGCCATTTTAAAGGCTTGGATTGAGTCCATTTTGGGGAGTGGGTGATGGTAATTTTTATGTCTTGTTTTATTGCAGATGTATGTATTGTCTCTTGATTTGGCTAATTCAAATTTATTTCAGATTTATTTAGAATCGGGTTATTTTGCCGTGTGTAAATGTTGTTAATGTTAGTTGTATAGTGTACTTATTTTCTGTTCCCCCTCCGGATCAAAGTGGGTTGACCCAATTAGTTTAGGCGGGAAAACGGGCCTTTAAAAGCCAGTCCATTTTGATTGTGAAAGAGGTTCGAAAGGTTTGAGTTTGACAGTTTAACCAAGGACGTGTATTGTGTAAGTTAACCTGTCTCTTGCATCTAGGACAGGGGTGTCAAACATACGGCCCGCGGGCCGGAACCGGCCCGCAAGTAGGTTCGATCAGGCCCGCCGAATTGTTTTAAAAAAAATAGGGAAAAAAAATATTTTTTTTGCTGCAATTCATTGATTGTCCGCTAAGGGGCGTTTCCATCGAAGTAGAACGCTGCATCACTGAGATGGACAGAATCTTGTTAAGAACGGAAAACAGGTGTTATCCGCTAGCAATCCGCTAGGATTTCCGTTAAGGCTTAAATACTGTTTGCATTTAAATATTGCATGTTTCATTTATGAAGTTTACGAATG
>MU204328.1:7414-23562 GCA_017309775.1 Paedocypris sp. Pulau Singkep | reverse complement strand
TAAATAGCACCAGGTGAAAGTGTTTCTTGAATGGACTTGTTAAAACTCCACCTTATTTAGACGTTTCAACTGTAAATACATCATTTGTTCGTCAGATTCAAATCTCTGTTCAACAAGCCGCCACTGTAGATTCATAGGGATTAGATAAAGACAATACTGTATTTACTTACACTTTTCTTTATGTACTTTCTAGGATGTTTCATGTTAGAGTGATAAGTATTTATTAAGTTATTTTGTTTTCAGCTGACAAAAAGGCGGCAAAACGTGCTTCAAGTTTTAGTTTTATTGTTATTATTATTTATTTGTTTTTTTACAAAAAACACAATGTCCTGTTTTTATTAAGAGTGTAACCAAAAAAATGGGTACATCAAACTTTCAATTGATGTATAACACTTATATGTAAGTCCAAATTTGAGTGTTTTATCTTGAGTAAAGAGTGACTCGATCTCGGAGGGTTAAAGAACATATATTGTAAATTGAACAAAAATTATAATAAATTACAATGCAGTATTTAACCTAGTGTATATTTAGTGTTGAGTTTACGTTCATTTACATATTACACCTTATTATCCATTATTCCAAGCTTTAGTCATTTAATCGCAATTAATCGCCATTAATTTGGTCAGGAAAGTGCGATTAACTAGTTAAAAAATTTTAATCATTTGACAGCACTAATATATATAAAGTTCTATATTTACTTTATTACAACAACAATAATAATACTATAAATATGAAAGTTCAGAAGCATCCTGTTCAAATAGCTAAAGTTACAAATGCAAAAACACATAAAGCAGATTGACTTACTACCAGACGAAGTATGAAGAGGGTCTTCTGCTCGTTCTGGAATAATGATTCCAAGCTACTCTTCAAAGCCTTTTATACCAGTAAAAGTGAAAGTGTAATTCGATTCCGGCTAAAAAATCCTTCAAGTGACATACTTGAGACTTGTCAAATCAAAGATCTGCAAAGGCAATGTGGAAACCATTAAACTAGGACAATACAATAGCATCGTAGTAGTAAAAGAAAAAAATATATATATCATTATTTTTTTGTCTAAAAACTTGAGATTGACTACAGTTGTGAAACAAAACTAAGCAAAATAATAGTCATATATGTAGAAAGAAAGAAGGAAAATTAGTGAATTTGCCACTATGGACCACGTTGAAATTGTGCTCTGCTTTTAACCCTACACGCACGGAAAAGAACACTCACAAGACCATTCATCTGTAAGTGTAATCATTTGGCTTTAATTTAATCCTTAAGCTTGAGGTTCGAACTACGTGCAGGACAGTCAAGGCAATGTACATATATTTAATGTTAATGCTAATGTATGTTTCCAAGTGTTATGGTAGATCATGTCTAGGAAGGGAACCACATTTAGATGTATAATCTGAGAAAAGGACAGCCAAACAGAATGTACCCGGTCTCAACAAAGAATTTTATTTAATACAACTACAGGAAAGAAGTCCTGCTTGGTTTAAAAAATACAAAGGAACATACAATAAACTACGACTGGTCTGAAAGGAAAAGAATGATGTTAAAATAAGAAATACATAAGACAGAATAACTCTAACTAACAAGTTTACCCGCTAGCAAACAAAAGAGAAATCGAAGAAACTAACAATCTTGGGCATTGGGCGATAAAACTCCGTACTAAGAAACAAAGAAACATAGGAGGCATGTCATCTAAACAGGTTTTATCTATACTACATCTACATCCAGGCAATGTACAGAGTGCAAATGAATGTGCTACAACCGGGTTCTGGGACAAGACAAGAAGGAGACCCAATTGAGTGATCTTTTTATTTTTTTACAAAAAAAAAACAAATGCAAATCAAACTTGCCACGGTGAGCAAAATACCATGAATAACATGTCTTGACTCGACTTGTTTCTCACTGCCTGCGAGGGTTTCCATTAAGTGCTTCAGTTTCATACCTCAGTCCAAAAACTGGACTGATCCTTGTTTTTGGACAAACGAATCACATTCACAATCCAATGTGATAACGCTGCCCAGACAAGGCTTGGCCCTTTCTCGGTCCGGCATGGCAGACAAACAGCTGCTCCGACAACCGAAAGAACTTGTTCTGTTCACATAGGCTCGTAAAACCCGCACCAGACAGACAGGGGACTCACCAGACCAAAAGGCCCTAATGGTGACCACATGATCCCTGAAAGGCGTGAACACATAACCTTTGGGAACATAACCATACAGTCTCCTCGCCGAAACGCAGACACTGTGGGCTGACCGAGAAGCGTGAAGATTCTCTCCTGCCACACGCCAGCGCCAGGAAACGCAGTCCTCTCAGACAGCAGCTCCAAGCTGACCTTCGATAGTGGCTTGAACGGGGCTGTGGCCAAACCTGTCAGGACCAGAGAAAAATCCCAGACCGGCCGTCCGGATTGACAGCGACTTCCGGTCCATCCAGAGAATGACACATTCTGGACGCGCCCTGCAGCGCACGCAATCACACACTCCCTTGATGGTTCAGGTGCGATACGACTGACATGCTGTCGGAGCGGACCAAAACATGCTTCCACTTACCTGAAGCATGAACACACGGAGCGCTTGCGCTACGCATCTCAAATCTGTGCTGAGCTGATTGCGCTGCTCGTCCGTCCAGCGATTCCACGCAGGCGTCCCGCCACAAAGTGCTCCCGCCGAGCGAGGCGTCTGTGGAAATCACAACCCGCTGTGTTACACGGCCCATGGCTACACCACTCGTGTAAGCTCCGGCTGCCGCCACGGAGGAAGTTCTGTGAATACGAACCCTCGTCCAATCACAATTATGAAAGAGGTGCTGTTAGATTGCATATCTCCGCCACAGCCGCCATTAATCCACCGCTGGAAGCTACACAGAACACTTCCGGTTTAACGAAAACAAAGCCAATTCGCTACACGGCCGAATTCTGGCTTCCGTGGGCAGGCCTTCGTCCACAGTGAATCCCACTCCGCTCCAAGAAGGAAAGCGATGTAAGAGAGCATAAGCCTGTTATTGCGCAAATTCACGCTCAGACTAATGTGGCGCAGATGACGCAGGATCAGCTCCGTCAACGCTCTAAGCGTAACAACGAATCGCGACGTCACAGCCACTCGCCGATGCGTGGAGAACTCAAATTCCCATCAACCCCAGCGGTCTTTCACGGCCTCCATTTTAAAAATGAGGCCCTCGGCTAATGCTAGCCAAGCGGCAGTACGCGCAAAACTCTGTTCTTAAACAAGAAGCGAGAAACCGCCTGTGTTAGGGACGCGACGACAAAGACAGAAGGCGTCGCAAAGGTTGATTGTGACAAACACTCCCCAGTGCTGCACACACCCCAATGCTTCATAGTTAGCATTTTTGAACTAGCGTTTCGCTAACGCTTTCTTAGCGTGCCGTCGCGCTTCGGGACGAGAACGCGATCTCTTACTCCAGCCACGGCCCGTCCCGCGATAGCAAACGGCCGAGATGGAGAACAGAACCCCAGGTATGGTGCTTTTCACCAACGGCGAGAGAAGCAGGGGGTAGTGTCATGCCCGTAGCAATAAGCCGCGAGCCTCTCATCCGCTAGCGGGGCCTCGGCCAAGCAGCTTGTCACGACAGATCGCATTCATGTTGCTGACTACCGAGGGCACTAACCTGAGCCCGAGGCTGCGCTGGAACTCTGCCGCTTCAGGAAAATTACACAAGCACGCGCCATAGTACAGAGCTTTTATTTGCACATTCATTGTAAACACAACTGCGCCAAACAGACTCTTCTTTTTGCCTCGTGACCCCGAACCGCTCGGCGGGGAATATGCGAGCCAGATGTGGCCTGTAGCGCTGCACAGGGCCTCAGTCCGGTCTCGTTCATGCTGCCTGCCGAGGCATGGGCTGCGCTGGAACTTCGCCACTTTTGGGGGAAAATCACACAAGCGCACCGAGTAACAGCACAAAGAGACTTTGTTTTCACATTGGCGTGTACGGCAGCGAGCAACGCGCGTAGTCCCGAAAGTAGGCCTCCAGAAATGCCTGTGGAGCACAACTAACCTGCTCATGGTCTTCTCCCAAGCTCTCCGCAATCATGCGAGAGTATTCCAAGGCGTAGTCGGTGATGAGCGCCATCCTCCTCAGCTCCACGGATCCTCACAATTTAGAGGGCTGGAACAGGACCAGCAGAGAGGCCTGGCCGTGGAGGGGTGCCGCCTCTTGCTTGCCATCACAAAGGCCATTACCGCTAGTGCCGCCGTGGCGCGGCATGGCTTTACCAAGAAGAATCTCAGCAGCTCCTCAAAGATGGCCACGCAGTCCGGTGGCGTGAACGCCGAGTAATCATCGTTGGCGTCGTCAGCCTACATCTACTCGTCTGCCGTGCGCTCACGCGCGTCCAGCTCTGCCTTCGATCCCCAAGAAGAAACGACCGATGTCGAGGTAAGACCTCTGTAGGGGCCGGGTTGGACCGCACCTGCGGCCGTGTCGCGTCAACTCTTGCTAATGGGGATCTCGCGGCAGTCGCGGCACGAGCACTGAAGGCACATCATGTGCGAGTCAGTTGGCAGCCAAGGATTCGAGCACGATGCACAAGACCTCTGCACATCAAGAAGATGCGTTGACTTCATGCTTGACATACCAGCGTTGTGAAGAATAAGGTTCTGACGGCTGTGCAGACGGTCCCGCTTTTATTGCGACTCAGTCTCTTTGGCGGGAACGTGGGCACAGCTGCAGTGAGTTACTCAGTGATTTGATTAGACTTCAGCGTTCGTGGGAAAATGCATTTTTTCCATATGTGGCACGGAGTGACCAATAAAAGGGAACAGCAGTACAAAAACAGTCCAGGGTGTCCATCAGTCCTGGGAAAACCAAAACCCTGGGAAACCCTTGTTTTGGGACAAGACAAGGAGGAGACCCAAATGAGTGATTATTTTTTACAAAAATATAAAAAACAAATGCAAATCAAATATGCCATTTTGGGCAAAAATCTCAACAGAAAATATTACCGGCTTGACTGGGCTTTGCAAGACTACAGATTTCACAAGACTAGTTTGTCAATTATCATGTCTTGACTCGACTCATTTCTCACTGCCTGCGAGGGTTTCTGCTGAGTGCTTCAGTTTCATACCTCAGTCCAAAAACATGTGTTTCAGGTGAATTTTCTTTGGAAAATTGACAATAGGTGTGAGTGTATGAATGTGTTTGTCCCAATGGTTGGCCACCAATCCAGCTTCTAAGCTTAACAAGACACAAATCCAGTAAGTTCAAGCTAACAAAATGATCCAATTTTCCAATATTCAAACAATTGTAAAAACTAGAATGACGTAGGTGTACAGATTAATAAGAATTAAACGATCAAATAAAACACTAAACAGTACTGAAAAACACTGAATCAAATATAACAGGAAACATCAGGCCTGACCAGTCCCAGGCAGACAGCGTTTTCCAAAACCCTTACATCTCCAATGAAATAAGAAAAAAAATCGCAAATTAGTTTCATACCTCAGGCCAAAAACATGTGTTTCAGGTGAATTTTCTTTGGAAAATTGACAATAGCTGTGAGTGTATGAATTTGTCCCAATCGTTGGCTTACCAATCCAGAGATGCTGAGATAGGTGGCTGCTCCCCTAAGCTTAACACGGTCACAAATAAGTTCAAACTAACAAAATGATCAAATTTTCCAATATTGAAACTATCAAATAAAACACTAAACAGTAGTGAAAAACCACAGAATCAAATATAACAGGAAACATCAGGCCGGACCAGCCCCAGAGCGTGTTCTACTGGTTAGCGGCTTCTCTCTCTCCCGAAGATCTGTGTTTTTTGTTTGTTGTTTTTATCTTGATTTATCTTTGTTTTTTATATCAACATGTCTGGTAAGCGCACCTACGGCCGTGAGTTTTTGCTCGATATCGGAAAGACTGCAGTTTTTTTATCAAAACCCAACGCTCGTAGAAGATCTGCGGAGCCATGGTCTTCTCCGGAGGCCCACTCCATCACCGACCCCCAGGACTGCACCTCGCCCACAGTGGAGGCGCCTCAAGCGGTGCGGGAGGAAGCAGAAGAGGGGGAAGCGCGGAGGTATCCGAGCTAGGCTAGCGGCTAACCCACACAAGCCAGCTATTCCTACCATCGTTCTGGCTAACGTACGCTCGCTGGATAACAAACTGGATGATCTCCGACTTATTAATTATTGGACTATATTAATCTTCTCCGCTCATCAAACAGGTCTGCGAACGAATGCTGTGTGTATGTTTTCACTGAGACATGGCTTAACAATAACATACCGGACTCTGCCATTCAACTGGACCGGCTAAAGTGCATCAGATCGGACAGAGCCCTGTCTGAACAAGGTAAAACTCGTGGCGGGGGGCTCTGTGTTTACATCAATGAATCATGGTGTCGGGATGCTGTTGTAGCGCGGAAAAACTGATCATGATTGTAAAGTGTCGTCCCTTTTATCTACCGCGGGAGTTTACAGCCATACTGTTGGTGGCTGTATACATTCCTCCATGCTCCAACAACAATAGAAACGAGGCACTAACTGAACTGTTCCACCATTTCAGTGAGCAGCAAAATGCACACCTTTCTCATCTTAGCGGGAGACTTTAACCATGCAAACCCGAAAAAAGTTTTCCCAAAACTCTACAGTCACATTGACTTTCCAACCAGAGGTGACAACATTCTAGAGCCAAATGAGTGATTTTTTGTTTTTACAAAAATATAAAAAACAAATGCAAATCAAACTTGCCATTTTGGGCAAAAATCTCAACAGAAAATATTACCGGCTTGACTGGGCTTTGCAAGACTACAGATTTCACAAGACTAGTTTGTCAATTATCATGTCTTGACTCGACTCGTTTCTCACTGCCTGCGAGGGTTTCCGCTGAGTGCTTCAGTTTCATACCTCAGTCCAAAAACATGTGTTTCAGGTGAATTTTCTTTGGAAAATTGACAATAGGTGCGAGTGTATGAATGTGTTTGTCCCAATGGTTGGCCACCAATCTAGCTTCTAAGCTTAACAAGACACAAATCCAGTAAGTTCAAACTAACAAAATGATCCAATTTTCCAATATTCAAACAATTGTAAAAACTAGAATGACGTAGGTGTACAGATTAATAAGAATTAAACGATCAAATAAAACACTAAACAGTACTGAAAAACACTGAATCAAATATAACAGGAAACATCAGGCCGGACCAGTCCCAGGCAGACAGCGTTTTCCAAAACCCTTACATCTCCAATGAAATAAGAAAAAAAATCGCAAATTAGTTTCATACCTCAGGCCAAAAACATGTGTTTCAGGTGAATTTTCTTTGGAAAATTGACAATAGGTGTGAGTGTATGAATTTGTCCCAATCGTTGGCTTACCAATCCAGAGATGCTGAGATAGGTGGCTGCTCCCCTAAGCTTAACACGGTCACAAATAAGTTCAAACTAACAAAATGATCCAATTTTCCAATATTGAAACTATCAAATAAAACACTAAACAGTAGTGAAAAACCACAGAATCAAATATAACAGGAAACATCAGGCCGGACCAGCCCCAGAGCGTGTTCTACTGGCTAGCGGCTTCTCTCTCTCCCGAAGATCTGTGTTTTTTGTTTGTTGTTTTTATCTTATTTGAAATTCATTCAAATCCCATTATTTTTTCAAGGAGGTCAAGTGCAAATGATCCACTGGACTTCATTATTGATGCTTACATTTAATCAGATATTGAAGCAAGAAAACACCAATTATATAAAGAGAAAATAATCATCATACATGATAGTTACAAGGAAAAGGATTCGCCAAAGAGAATGAGAAATTTGCTGACAAAACTCATTTTTTATTAAATTCATCCTTCAAAGCAACATGGAGACTCCATGTTTTCTAATTATTGCAGTTGTTGGTTTGACAGCACTTTCCTGGATAAGGCATCCTCCTCCGGAGAGCCCGACATTGAGCCATTGTTGTACACGTCTGAAGAGTGTAACCTGAAAATAGCCAAATGTGTTATAACATTCAATGCAACTTAACATAGATATAAAACTTTCTTTAAAAAAATATAATGCAATAAAGAGAAACTTACGAAAAGTGGCAAGGTTGGATCTCACCACCACACAGGTGTCTTGGCTACCCGTACAAGTTTCTGTCGTAGGGACGCAGGCCGGACCATGATTAGTATCCTTGCAATTAATGCATGTCAGCGCGGAACCTGCAACATAGTGACCACCAGCATTATTGTTTTTGACAGATGGCATCGTTTATTAAACACTTGCATTAGAGTTTATCAAGGTATATTCCAGCACTATAGGTCTGTTAAGATCTCACCGTTAGCAAACAGCAGCGACAAAACCACCGACAACAGCACGAGCTTCATCATCTTGCTGGAGAACGAAATGAAAACATATGAAATACAGTGAGTATGGAAAGTAATCACACACACTTAAATTTTTCACTCTTTGTTATGCTGCAGTCATTTGCTAAAGTCATTTAAGGGTGTTCTCACGCCTAGTTTGTTGGAAGTGAACCCAACCTACTTGGGTTGATGTGAATCAGAAAGTGAACCAGCAGAACGTGACCACAGTTTTTTTGCTGTTCACAACCTAGTGTACTCGGATGAGAACCCAGGTCCTTTTTGGTCTTCTTCAGCAATGAAGGAAAACCAAACCCTATTTTGTTCACACAAGAACTTGTAATTTCTGTGGACTCTCTACTACAATGCATTTTGCCCGTTCATGTACATTTTTTTTAACCTTAATGCAACATAGGTCTTGCTAAAACCCCTATGGATTGAAAAGAGTTACCGTTTATTGCAATCGTTTTTTCAAATATTGATAAATCTCCTCCTTGCACAGACAACTAGTGACCTTTCATGATGAAAAGAATTTCCTTTTTCCTTGGACAAGATGTTGGGAGACTTACCTTGACTGTGATGTCGTGGATTATCTGATTGAAATACATTCAGATGGTGGAGTGTGTCTCTTATAAAGAACAATCAGTTTGTTTTCTGCGTTTGCTTCCAGTCAACATGTGTTTGGTTTTAATAAAGCTATTGAAAACAATGCCTACAGCAAAATAAAATATTTTAATTGGAATTATTCTAATAGATTTTTGTGTTATGATTGCTATTTGTCACAGTCCTGCTCCTCCTGGCGGGCATTTGAGGAAAGAGTGTGAACGATTGCTTGGCCGGAAGGAGCGATCTCCATATACATCTGATTTTAGCTACAACACTAAATCCTGCCACCTCCAAAAGTTCTCAGATGACCTTGCGATTGTTGGATGTATTCGGAGTGATGACCTCAGAGTCTCGGTCAACAGAGAATAACTTTGTTGAGCTCAATCACTTGCAGCTCAAGGTCAGGAAAAGGAACTAAGACCACCTTGACCACACTGTCTCCACTGTCAATGGCGAGGCAGTCGACATTGTTGAGAACTACAAACACATTGGAGTACACATAGACAATAAACTGGACTGAACATTAAACTTAACAGCACTCTTCAAGTTCACATCACAATCTCCTTGGACAATGATATTTGCAGATGACATTGTGATTTGAGGTGAGAGTAGAGAGCAGATGGAGGAACAGCTAGAGAGGTAGAGATTTACTCTGGAAAGAAGAGGCATAAAAGTCAGTCGTAGTAAGACAAAATACATGTGTCTAAACGAGAGGGGGCAGGGAGGAGGAGTGAAGATACAGGGGTGGAGGTGAAGAAGTGCAGAAGTTTAAGTACTTGTGATCAACAGTTCAGTGTTATGGGGAGTGTGGAAAAGATGTTTAATTAATTATAAATTAAATTTAAAAACTAATTTATCGTAATATCTTAACAAATTATTATGCAAGTAATAGATATCAAAGTGTTATACAAGTTAAAAGTTAGGTTTGTTAAAAGAAGAAAAAAAAGTGTTTTGTTTAGGAAAAAATGTATTTTCTGTCTAAACCCATAATCAGTGACCGAGAAATCTGTGAAATCTGTCAAAAAGGGTTTTTCTTTTGAGAGGCCAAGTGAAAATGATCTACACTATAGTCTTTGTCAGTTCAGAGGTTCTAAAGTTAAAACTAGACAGAGATTGTTGTGGCCATGTTGAAGAGAGTCAGACTTCTGGCAAAATAGGTTTCAAGTTCGATTTCATGTCCGGACAGGCAGAATTCACTGATAAAGTGTCCTTGACAAAAAAGTCTTCAGGCTTCATAAGACTCTCAGATGTCCACTGATGTGGTTCCAGATGCAAAGGGGGTTCCTCATATTCCCTCATATTTTCTGATTCAATTCAATTCAATTTTAATAATTTTGTGCTTTTATTTTATTTGTCTAGAATCACAATTAGTGACCAATTAAGGAGACAAGGCTGCAGGTTAAGCAGGGTCTGTGCAAAATGGGTCAAACAAAATAGAAATTTTTCTTAAAGAACGATTTTAAAATGTGATTTTCAATTCCCATTATTGTTTCAAGGAGGTGAAGTGCAAATGATCCACTGGACTTCATTATTGATGCTTACATTTAATCAGATATTGAAGCAAGGAAAAAAAAACTTTGATTTAGGAAAACACCAATTATATAAAAATAATCCTCATTCAGGACAGTTACATGAGAAAAATTGATTCACCTAAGAGAATGAGAACAATTCTGAAGAAAGTGAAACTCATTTTTGATTAAATTCAACCATCATAGCAACATGGACCCTCCATCATGTCTTCTAATTATTGCAGTTGTTGGTATGACAGCACTTTCCTGGATAAGGCATGCTTCTCAGGAGAGCCTGACATTGAGCCATTGTTGTGCACGTCTGAACAGTGTGACCTGAAAATGGCCAAATGTGTTACATCATTCATTGCAACTTGACATAGATATAAAACTTTCTTAAAAATAATATAATGCAATAAAGAGAAACTTACGAAAAACAGCAGTGTTGGATCTCACCACCACACAGGTGTCTTGGTTACCCGTACAAGTTTCTGTCGAAGTGACGCAGCCCGGACCATGTCTATTAAACTTGCATTGAAGGCATGTCAGCGCGGAACCTGCAACATAGTGAACACCAACATTATTGTTTTTGGCAGATGACAAATTGTATTAGACATTTGCGTTAGAGTTTATATGGATATTTTTAGCACTAGGTCTGTTGAGATCTCACCGTTAGCAAACAGCAGCGACAAAACCACCGACAACAGCACGAGCTTCATCATCTTGCTGGAGAACGAAATGAAAACATATTAAATACAGTGACTATGGAAAGTAATCACGCACACTTACATTTTTCACTCTTTGTTATGCTGCAGCCATTTGCTAAAGTCATTTACAGTTTGTTGGAAGTGAACCCAGCCCAGTTGGCTTGATGTGAATCAGAAAGTGAACCAGCAGAAAGTGACCACAGTTTTTTTTGCTGTTCACAGCCTAGTGTACTCGGACGAGAACCCAGGTCTTTTTTCGGTCTTCTTCAGCAATGAAGGGATCCCCAAACCTGTAATTTCCGTGGACTCTCTACTACAATGCATTTTGCACCTCCACGTACACTTTTTATTAACATTAATGCAACATAGGTTCTGCTAAAACCCCTATGGATTGAAAAGAGTTACCATTTAATGCAAATGTCTTTTCAAATATTGATAAATCTCCTCCTTGCACACACAACCTAGTGATATTTCATGATGAAAAGAATTTCCTTTTTCCTTTGACAATTGATGTTGAGAGACTTACCTTGACTGTGATGTCGTGGATTATCTGATACATTCAGATGGTGGAGTGTGTCTCTTATAAAGAATAATCAGTTTGTTTTCTGTGTTTGCTTCCAGTCAACGTGTGTTTGGTTTTAATCAAGGTATTGAAAACAATGCCTACAGCAAAATAAAATATTTTAATTGGAATTATTCTAATAGATTTTTGTGTTATGATTACTATTTGTCACAGTCCTGCTCCATCTGAGGCATTTTTCCATGCGGGCGAAGTATTTTGCACTCAGCGCGTTGAAGAAGCGAATCACAGGTCAGTCTTGACACTATGATCTGCAGCACCGGAGCTCCGTAAACATCTGATTTTAGCTACAACACTAAATTTTGCCACCTCCAAAAGTTCTCCGATGACCGTTGTGATTGTTAGGTTTGTTAAAAGAAGAAAAACAAGTATTTTCAAGAAAAAATGTATTTGCTGTCTAAACCCATAATCAGTGACCAAGAAAGGACACAAGGCTGAAGACTAACCTGTGTCTCTGTGAAATCTGTCAAAAAGTTTTTTTTTTTTTTTTGAGAGGTCAAGTGAAAATGATCCACAGGGATTCTTTTTGCAATGCTGCTTTATTGAATCAGATATTGAAACATTGAAAAGGTTGTTTTAGCAAAATACCAATTATATAAAGAGAAAAAAAATCATCATTAATGAGTTACAAGGAACATGATTCAATAAGGAGCATGATAAAAATGCTGAAAAAAGTGAAACTTCTATTTCTGAGGAGCTTCATCCATCATAGTAACTCTATGGACTCTAACAATTGCAGTTGTCGATCTGAAAGCATGTTCCTCCATTAAGGAACGCTCTCTGAAGATTCTGACATTGAGCCATTGTTGTACAAGCCTGAACAGGGTAATCTGGAAATAGCCAAATGTTTCCCACTGTTATAACACTTACTGGATCTTGCATTGGACTACATTTTCTTAAAATAGAAAATTAATCAATAGAGACACACTTACGGACAACACTTACAGACAGATGTTTATAAAACAGTTTGTTTACTGTGTGTTTTAGCTTCAGGCCAAAAATTCACAAAATATTTATTTACACAAATAAATTAAGAAAACAGTTAATTTCATCACCAGACAGGTGATATCTGTGCTTTATTATTTATCAGTCACTTTAACAAATTGCATGATATTGGCCTAGGAATCGCTTAGAGCGCTGTGTTATTAGACGAGTCAATATAAGGTGTATTGTATTAATTTGAGGTTAGGTTTAGTTCATCCTATCATGCTTTTCATCTGTGTCTCTTGTGTCCTAAGTTTGTTCTTGTATTTAGGACTGTGTTTTCATGTGTTTGATGCTGGATCATTTTAGAATTTTTGGGATGCTTGGTTTTTCCGTGTCCAAGTCCGTGTTTCCGTACCTGATGTCCAGATTGATATTGTTGCTCTCCATGTGTCTTGCTGCTGACCAGTTGCATCAGTTGTAATGTTAATATGTCTTTACCTTGAGTGGTGGTTGGCTTCTGTTTGTGTTGGTTTCTGAACCTGAAAAAAAGTCACGTCCCTGCAATTGGATTGTGACAGAATCCTTCCCTTTGATATTTCTTCACCAACAGTTGAAGAACTGAAATGTGGTTCTTCAACCATGGAAGAAGAGGAGGAGGCCAACGAGGAACAGAAGGAGGCCAACAAGGGAGAAGAGAAGGTCTAAGAGGAAGAACCTCGCACCGCCATTATAGACGAGATGCGAGCAACATTGACCATGTCATTGTCCAAGGCATGATAATGGCTGACCAAGTAGGTTCACTGTGGCCAACATTATCAGGGTATTCAGACAACACAACATGTATTGTACTCTATTGCTTTGTTTGTCACAATACAGTTTTGCAAGCCTGTGAAAGTAGTTTATTGGTTTAAAATCAGTTGTTACTGTAGTTGAAAGAATGCCACATAGAGGTTGGAGGGTTGCCATATTTACAGCAGCACAAGAAACCCTCACCGTGAATATAGTTCGTGCAAACAACCTCATCAGACTCCGGCAGATCAGAGACAAAGTAATTGGCGATACGCAATGTCAATGTTGAGAGCATTGATGATGTCAATAGACAGAGTTCTCCGGTGCCAAAAGATGCGAATGAAACAGGTCTATAGGGTTCCCTTTGAGCGCAACTCTGCGCAACACAAGTATACATCCATATTCACAGTACAGTTAGTGTTAATACTATACTACCTGATTGACACCTGTACACTTTCACACTTTCACAGAGAATATTACAGTTGAACACGATGGCCAGACCTCTTCCTGGATGAGGCTGGCTTCAATGAAACAAAGGCAAAGAGGCTGTAACCTCATTGGTTGAAGAGCCATCAGTGAGGTGAGGCCACTCTTTGTGCGGTAATGGATTCAGAGGGTATTGTTCTCCAGCATGCCAGGGTAACCTATGCCGATTCGAACCTGCAACCTTTCGGACATGTCTCCTACCACTGGACCACAACTACTATTTATGTGATCAGAAAGTCAGAGTGGTTCACCACCAACAGTAACCACATTTTAAACGTCTGTCTGCCACCCTACTCCCCTTTACAGAACCGTATAGACGAGTTTGTCTCATTGTGGAGATGGAAGGTTTATGGCAGACAACCATACACTTGAGAGAACCTCCTAAGGGCAATGGAGCTGGCCAGTGATGACATCCCAGTGGAGGCCTTCTACATATGGATTCGCCATTCCAGGCATTCCCACACTGCCTGGCAAGAAATAATAGCCTGCAATGTCAGTAGTATATATATATCCAGCAAATGACAAACATTTGATTGATTGCTTTTTAATGACTTCCAGATGTCCATAAGTGGGAGGGGGTGATGGGGGTATGCTTTTGGGTGTCTGTGTCTGGTACGCCCAATACACGAAGTTGAGGGGGGGGTGGTGATGAGGGTGATGTGGGGTGATGAAGAGGTCATGGTGATTTTAGAACTGTAGGATCGATGTTTGTGTAGAAAAGATTGTGCGTTGTGGTCTGGTTGAGCCTGTGAAATATGAAAAAGCTTATCGTGTGTGCTAATGTGTATTTTGTGTTTGTGTGTTGTGTGGTTTGTGTTGTGGTCTGGTTGAGCCTGTGAAATATGAAAAAGCTTATTGTGTGTGCTGATGTGTATTGTGTGTGTGTGTGTGTGTGTGTTGTACAAATGTTTAGAGGATACCTTCACGAGTTCCAGAATAGGGGGTGAAATTGCTGAAAAAGTAGCTGTGTGTGCGTTTGCTGCAGAGATGTCCTGGAGATGTGTCCGGTTCGAGATGGTAAAATGGAATGAGGGTTCTGATGAAAAGTTGTGGGCGGGTGCGTGCGTGGGTTAGCGCCGTCCCAGATCACATGGGTTGTGATCACGAAAGATCGTACCTCCCAGTAGGGGACGGGGATGAAACCTATAGGTTAAATGAAATTACCGGCATGTTTTTGAAAAGGACCAAGCCTTCAAAAAGTTCTCTCAATGTACAAACGCTGCTTTTCGATAAACTTCTGCAACCTTGTCTCAGCACAGGGTTTCGAGATATCTGCAGCTGTATGTCTATAGTTTGGGTGATCAAAATGATTTAGTCGAGAGAGAATAAAGTTAAACTTAATATACTTTGATCTTAACCTGAAATCACATCTGTATCAAGTTTGAGGAATGCAGTAACCTTATGGTTATATTGAATTGAATTGAATTGAAAAATCCTTTATTAGTCCCACAGCGGGGAAATTTCACGTCACGACAGCAACAACAAATCCAAACAAATAAATAAACAAGCATCACCATAACGCACTGCACACATCATAATAAACAAACAAACAAACAAACACAGACCATAAATGAACCTGCCCGTCATAAACATAGTTCCAGTCACCAGTTTAAATTTAAGTTCAAATTGTAGAGTCTAATCGCAGCAGGTAGGAAAGATCTGCGATATCTCTCTTTCACGCAGCGGGGGTGAATCAGTCTGCCACTGAAGCTGCTCTCCAGAGCAGACAGTGAGTCCACCAGTGGGTGAGAGTCCAGGTCCAGGATGGATGATAGTTTATCCAGGACTCTTCTCTCACCCACCTCCTGCACTGTGTCCAGAGTGCATCCCAGGATAGAGCTGGACTTTTTGATGATCCTGTCCAGTCTCTTCCTGTCTTTGCCTGAGATGCTGCTGCTCCAGCAGACCACACCGTACCGGATTGCTGATGCCACCACAGAGTCATAGAAGATCTTCAGGAGCGACCCTCTCACTCCAAAAGACCGCAGTCTCCTCAGGAGGTAGAGTCTGCTCTGACCCTTCCTGTACAGTGCGTCTGTGTTGTGAGTCCAGTCCAGCTTGTTGTTCAGATGCACACCCAGGTATTTATAAGACTCCACTCTCTCAATGTCCATTCCCTGGATGTGCATCGGTGGGATGACAGTAGACTGTCGCCGGCGAAAATCCACCACCATCTCCTTAGTTTTCCCTGCGTTGATCAGGAGGTGGTTCCGCCGACACCAGTCCACAAAGTCCTGAGTGAGTCCTCTGTACTCAG